>CM033390.1:22899688-23091243 GCA_019426215.1 Buddleja alternifolia | reverse complement strand
AAAAAACCAGTGGAGCAGGTGCAACAAGAGGAAGGTGAAGAAGACCCTGAGGAGGAATTTCAAGTTGGTGAGATGGAGTTAGTCGATGAGGACGGGCTGGTAGGTGGGAATGATGTAGTGGATGGTGCCGAGGAGGAGAGTGATGTATCTACCATAGATGATATGTAGGATCCCTAGGGATGGTTAGCGTGACCTTTTGATCATTAACGTGGTAGTTAGGCTTATTAGGGCTAACTTTGTTCTTAGTGTGACCTTTTGAGGAAATGGATGTGTATATGGTCGATGACTTTTGAAAACAATGTTATGCCTAACAACTTCTTTTGGAAATGATATCTAGTTAATTAAGAAGTATATAAAGTTATTTATTTGTTATATGCCGAACCCTATCGAATCTTAGCTTCCTAGTTTTCTTTATATATGCCCTCGAATAATTTTTTTTGCTATATATGTACTAGTCTTAGAATGGCAGAGAGACGTGGCCGTGGACGACCTCGAAGAGTTATTCAGGATCATCATAGGGACGCGAACCGAGGGGAGCAACATGACTTCCGTCAAGAGGTACCATTGCCGCACGAAGTTCCTCGTGCAGGCCCACAAGCTGGGGAGGATAACATGACTGCACAAGCTTTGCAACAGATACTATTATTTATGCAACAACAGGCTGCACAAGCTCAACCTCAAGGCCCTCAAGCGCCAGTGCAAGAGACTCATGATAGGGCACTGGAACGCTTCTTAAGATTCAACCCCCTGAGTTTATGGGCGAACCTGATGATATTAAAGCGGAAGACTGGCTCGAGAAGATGGAAAGCATATTTACTGCACTAGAACTACACTGAAGATCAACAAATTACGTTTGCGGTGTTTCGCTTGGTAGCTGCAGCCAGAAACTGGTGGAGGACTGTCCAAGAAAAATGGACCAGAAATGACACCCCAAGAACTTGGGTCAACTTCACACAGGAATTTAAGGACCAATACATACCACAAGTGGTTCGAGAGGCCAGAAGGGATGAGTTTTATCATCTGAAACAAGGAAGCCTGACTGTAGCCCAATATGAGTCTGAATTTCACCGGTTATCTAAGTATGCTCCAAATCTAGTGAGCACAGAAGAGGACAAATTGTACAAGTTTGTGAGGGGACTCAGAAATGATCTTCAAGATCGATTGTTGTCAATCGATCTAGACTCGTACATGGCAGCGGTAAAGGCAGCTGCTAGAATTGAAAAAGGGACTGAACGTCTTGGTCTCCACACTGGGCAGAGTAGTAAGTTTAGAGCGCCACCATCGAACGTAATGCATGGGCGAGAAAAGAAGTTTCAAAAAATTAATCACAGGAATGGTGGAGGAAATGGAAAAGCAAAGCCGGTAGAATCACACCGAAAACTCTGCACTTACTGTAACAAGGGACCCCATGATCCATCTCAATGCTGGCATAAATTGGGAAGGTGTCTCAGATGTGGGAGTGACCAACATAAGGCAAACCAATGTCCTTCTATAGCCCCACATGGGAATAATCGGGGCCCATTTCAAGGAGGAAATCAGACAGGAAACCAAGTTGGACCTGGGAGAAATGTAGGAAGACCTAAGGTTCATGCTCGAGCATTCGCTCTAGCAGGACAAGAGGTACCAGAAGATACAAATGTAGTGGAAGGTACGCTTCTTGTCTGTGGTTGTCAAGCTAAAGTCTTATTTGATCCTGGATCATCACATTCATTTGTTAACACTCATCACGCACCAAAATTGCATCAAAATTTTGAATTATTACCCTATTATGTAGAAGTCACAACACCCATGGGTAGTAGCGTTGTGACTGATTCGGTCGTCAAAGCTTGTGATGTCATCATTAGTGGGAGATCGTTTCTAGCAGATCTTATAATATTACCTATACAAGAGTATGATATTATTCTAGGAATGGATTGGTTGTCTTACCACCATGCACAGATGGATTGCCATACCAAGGTTGTTAGGCTTCGTGACTCTGGTAATCCAGATATAGAATTCACGGGAAGTGCAAGGACTACTATAGCACCAGTCATCTCGGCTTTCAGGGCACGAAAAGCCCTTTGGAAGGGAAGCCAGGCTTACTTAGCGTTCATGATTAACAAGCCAAATGATAAAGGGAATGTTAAAGAAGTACCTGTAGTGTCTGAATTCCTTGATGTATTTCCGGAAGCATTAACTTCCTTACCACCAGATAGGGAAATCGAGTTCTCTATTGAACTTTTACCCGGAACGGCCCCAATAGCTAAGAACCCATACCGGATGGCACCGATTGAACTTAAGGAGTTGAAAGATCAACTCCAAAAGTTGTTGGAGATTGGATTCATTAGACCTAGTACTTCGCCATGGGGAGCACCTGTGTTATTTGTGAAGAAGAAGGACGGATCATTAAGGTTATGTATCGATTATCGTGGGTTGAATAATGTAACAATAAAGAACAAGTACCCTCTTCCACGAATCGACGAGTTATTTGATCAACTTCAAGGAGCTAGAATATATTCGAAGCTCGATTTGCAGCAAGGATATTACCAACTAAAAATTCGTCTGGAGGATGTACCTAAGACTGCTTTTCAAACAAGATATGGACACTACGAGTTTGTAGTAATGCCATTTGGATTGACTAACGCCCCAGCAGCTTTCATGGATCTTATGCATAGGATATTCCACCCTTTTCTGGATCAATTTGTGGTGATATTTATAGATGACATCCTTGTCTATTCTAAGAGCGAAGATGATCATAAACGACACCTAAGGATGGTGTTGCAAACCTTGAGAGATAACAAGCTCTACGCAAAATTCAGCAAGTGTGAATTTTGGTTAGCTAAGGTTGCCTTCTTAGGTCATGTGATTTCAGGTAATGGAATTTGTGTCGACCCCTCGAAAATTGAATCGATTGTTGAATGGAAAAGGCCTGAGAATGCCACGGAAATAAGGAGTTTCTTAGGCTTGGCAGGGTACTATCGTAGATTTGTCAAGGATTTTTCGAAAATAGCTGGACCATTGACTCGATTGACTCAGAAGAAAACTAAGTTTGAATGGAATGAGAAATGTGAGTCTAGCTTCCAAGAATTAAAAAGAAGGCTCACAACAGCACCAGTATTAGTTCTCCCTGATGGAATTGATAACTTTGTGGTTTATAGTGATGCCTCGAAGGACGGACTTGGATGTGTGCTGATGCAAAATGGTAATGTGATTGCTTACGCATCACGGAAACTCAAACCCTACGAGCAAAACTACCCAACCCATGACCTAGAGTTAGCTGCCATTATCTTTGCGTTAAAGAAATGGAGACACTACCTATACGGAGCATCCTTCATAATTTATACTGACCACAAAAGCCTTAAGTATCTCTTCTCTCAAAAGGAGTTGAATTTGAGGCAACGAAGGTGGATGGAACTCCTTGAGGACTATAATTGTTCAATTCAATACCACCCTGGCAAAGCTAATGTGGTAGCAGATGCGTTAAGTCGTAAAGCGACCGTTGCAAGATTAATGGTTAAGGAATGGAGGATGTTAGAGGATATGAGCTTTTGGAATCCAAGGGAAGCTGGGTTACATATTAGGTGTTCTAATATCAGAGTAGAACCCGATATTCTTGGAAGGATCAAAATTTCACAAGAGAAAGATCTTAAGTTCAAGAGTTTAAGAGAGAAGATCCTTCATGGAGATAGACCTGAATTTAATATCGGAAAGGACGGTCTGATACGGTTTAAGAACCGAGTATGCGTACCAGATGATGCTAATGTGAAGAAGTTGGTTTTGGACGAAGCGCATCGCTCCAAATATACCATACATCCTGGAGGAAATAAAATGTACAAGGATTTGAAACAGCATTATTGGTGGGTTAATATGAAGAACCAAGTCGCAGAATATGTCGCAAGATGCTTGACCTGCCAACAAGTGAAAGCAGAACACCAACGACCTTCTGGACTTTTACAACCCTTGGAAATACCTGAATGGAAGTGGGAGCACATAACGATGGATTTTGTAACTGACTTGCCACGAACCCCGAGTAATCATGATTCTGTTTGGATAATTGTAGACAGACTTACAAAATCAGCTCATTTCTTACCAATGCGAAAGGTGGATCCTCTCAATAAGTTAGCCCGTTTATACATCAAAGAGATTGTGAGACTCCACGGTGTTCCAGTCAACATTGTCTCAGATAGAGACCCAAGATTCGTCTCGCGATTTTGGAAAAGCCTGCATGTAGAATTGGGAACTAAGCTTAGTTTTAGTACATCAGCTCACCCTCAGTCGGATGGACAATCTGAGCGCGTCATTCAAATACTAGAAGACATGTTGCGAGCGTGTGTTTTGGATTTTAAAGGAAATTGGGATCAATACCTAGCTTTAGCAGAATTTGCTTATAACAATAGCTATCAGGCCACAATTGGAAGTGGCACCATATGAAGCCTTATATGGGAGAAAGTGCAGGTCCCCAATTCATTGGGAAGTTGGAGATACATGGATTCCTAAGAGGAAAAATCAGGGACAAATAACGTTTCCACAATTGGAATTGGTACAAGAAGCTATAGATAAAATCCAAATTGTCCAGGAACGAATGAAAACTGCACAGAGTCGTCAGAAGAGTTACGCCGATCAAAGAAGAAAAGACTTAGAATTTTTCGTCGGAGATGAGGTTTTCTTGCGGCTATCTCCTCGGAAAGGCATCATTCAACATAAGAAAGGTGGAAAGTTAAGTCCTAGATTTGTTGGACCTTTCAAGATCTTGGAAAGAGTTGGAAAAGTAGCATATCGACTGGCACTCTCGCCAGCACTCTCTGGTTTGCACGATGTCTTCCACGTAAGCAGGTTAAAGAAATACCGACCTGATCCTGAACATGTACTCAAGGTGGATGCAATACCAATTCAGAACAATTTGACTTATGAAGAAAAACCGATAAAGATTGTGGACAAGAAAGTGCGTGAGCTGCGGACTAAAAGCATCCCAATGGTAAAGGTGTTATGGGAAAATCACGACAATCTAGAAGAGGCAACTTGGGAAACCGAGGATTACATGCGAAGACACTACCCGGAATTGTTCTCAGGTGAGAATTTGGGGACCAAATTCTTTTAAGGAGGGGAGAATGTGATACCCGAGTTTTCTTTTTAGTCGACTAGTTACTATCTAAAGCATTAGGACATGATCTAGGAGCTTACACATAGGTTCAAGAGGGATATTATATTATACATCTTATGTAGATTAAAGGAATAGAACCAAAATTTAACTAGACACTAGGAGAGAGGTTGAATTAGTAAATTGCCCAAATACACCAATAATTAGTAAATTCCACTTTCATTTCACTTTTAAAAAAAATAAAATAAAAATAATAATAATAATAGTAATAATAATAAATAAATAATAATAATAAAATATAATAAATAAAAAAATAATAAATAAAGGGGTAGGAAAGTGGGCTTGACCGGCCACCACCATCACACCATACATGTATATATATATATATTATGCCTTAGTTCATTATTTTAGTTTACAAGCAAATATCTCTTCACTCTTCTTCTCCATTTTCATCATCTTCAACCCTCTTCATCCTTCCATTCAAGTTATATATAGATAGATACAAATTAGTACATTAGCTTCAACCTCAACCATCTTCACACTTGTGGGTAGCATTAAAGGTAACTTGTAATTCCTTGATCTTACATTAGTAGGTAATGGTAGAGGCTAAATTTGCTTTGAAAATGTTATTGCATGTGTATTAGAAGAGTAGATCTATGAGTTTTAAGCTTAAATTTACAATTTATAGTAACTAACCTAAAGGCTTGAATGAAGAAATCACACATGCATGACAATTGTAAGTTGGGTCTTTAAATCTGCCACTGATTTCGAAGAATTATATCGAAATGAGGAAATGTTATTTGAGTTCAAAACTTTTAATGTGTATGTTACTGCATGTCGAAAATATGTCTGGAATTTTGTGAGATTTTTGGAGTTGTAATGTGAATTATGGAAATTGTTAAGTATAGACTGCCAGAAGCCTTACGGGATTTCAAAATGTTTGTTTGAGACATCATTTGGGGTTCTTACAAACTTCATTTTGATTTCAAAATTTTACTGGGGATAATCATATGTATTGGGGTTGTTGTGTATAAAATTGGGGCTTATTTGATTAAATTAGGATTTTATATGAATTTTAAAGTAATCCTGCCCCAGTAAAACAATTGAACCCAATTTTACTTCGGTTTTGGGTAAAATAGCCACATTTTAAGTGACCATTTACCTTTGAAAAATTTATCTAAGGTCTTTTAACAAATTTAGAACATTTATGAAAAAACTTTACCCACAATTATTGAGTTTGTGATTTTTAACAATTCATACACTAAAACTGCACAAATCTGTTTTTATGCCTCTTATCGACCTTTTGGGGAAGATTGAAATTAAGCCTAGTTTTCATTAAGGTAACTTGTTGTGAATGTTGGTATAGTTATTAGGACCTCATAGACTACCCCGGGTAGATTTAGACGAGTTAGAAAATGAGCTTCTGATATAATTTCGCTTAGCAGGTGTTGTCGGTGAGACGAACGAGGACAACGCCGTATAAGCATGGACGTAGCGTGAGTGCCTCTCAAAATTATAGTTATATGTCTTTTAAAACTGGAAGGAGCACGTCGTATATATATATCTATATACTTTCATCATGCTTTCAATACTTCCCATGAAAATGAATTTCAACACTTTCAAATCAAATCATGGACTCAATTTGCATTAACCATTTCTTGGCACGTTTCAAAGACATATCTTGCGAGAATAATTTTCCAGGCAGGTTTTGTGAAAATGATTTCAAGAAAACATTCTTTTAATGAAATTTTAAAAAAAAAAAATATATATATATATAAATATATATTCGCTCGATTCAATATTCCTTCATGAGCAAAATGCTTCATTCAATCATTCGTGACATACATGATTGCATACTTGTTTCAAATGTATATTTTGCAAGCATGATTTCAAAATAAACATCGGTTTTTAGGGATTCGTGGAAGTATTCCATCATTTGGTTCTTGTATCATGATCATTTGTCGTGATGGTGTTCTTGTGACATGTTTCATCTTGCGTGGTTGTGTTGGGCCCAAGGTCGGGCGATGGATAGGGCAGGGTTCGGCCGGTCAAGCATGGGCTTGCGGTCTTAAACAGTTCACGCTATCCACGTCCAGATCCATGCACCTAGGACGGAGTGCTCTGAGGGTGCATAGGTCATTTATCGTGTGGCATATTCCGGATATGACCAAATCGGGCATCGCGAGCCTGCGTGGGGAGGTATAAGGTGATGGCTGTTAAGCCGCGTGTTCAGGGGTGATAAGGAAGAAGCAGAGGGACCCAAAGTGCTATGGGTAAATCATCGGACGCGATGGTATTGCTAACATGGCCCCCTACTGCTTAAGCGTGACGTGTACGTGTTACTTAAACATGTTTTGTACATGATACTTGCATTGAGTCTTGTACATGGTACTTACATTGACTGCACACTTTTAAAATGCATGTTTTCAAACTTAAATATCATGCCACCAATCATCCCAGCTTTATCATGAACGAAATTGTTTTAAGCATGTTTCCATGACATTTGACACCCCTCATTGTGCATATACTAAGACCTTGTCTCATACTAGCTATTGCTTACTTGTTACCATGATCATAAATTGCTTATCTTATTTAGGATTTCAATGATCCTTCGAAAATCAATAAAAACCATTTTAAGCAACTTACACACGAGCACTGGCACTCACTAAGCCTTTGCTTACGTATTTTCTTTTCCTTCCAGTCATGGGCAAGAGCGGGTGGAAATAGCTTGACATACCTTTCGGGGAACTTTTGTAATAGTTATTTTGACATCCATCGTTAGCAATTTTCTTGACATGTTAGACATGATCTATGATGTTTATATGTAGTATGGGTTTGTATTAGGCTAAATGATGATGATATTTTGTGTATTTGATTCCGCTGCTAGCCTTTATCCTTGAGAACGTATCGTTAAGTTATTATCGTGCCACCTTAAGGTCGGGCGTTACAATAGGTGGTTCAATGCACATTTTTTAAAGGTCAGGGGGGCAAAAGTGCACATATCTCAAGTATCAAAGAATCTCCGACGGAATATTCACACAATATTCCTCTAGATTCCACCGGAGATAGGCGAAGGGAGTAAAGTGCAACACTTATTTATGGTGAGGGTGTCGGATGCACATTTTGATTGGTTAGGGGGCAAAGTGCACTTACCCCATAGGTGAGGCGAGTGTCCGCATTTATCCCAAAAACATATTATATTTAACTAAAAGCTCAAAAAAAAAAATTCTAGTTTTTACAAGCAGGGTTATGTTAACTCACGGCAGTTAAAATTTCGGAAGATATTCTGTAAAATTGAATCGAAGGTTCAATTTCGTTTCAAGACCCCCCGATATTCGAAATTTTGGTCGAAATTTCGGTGTTTCAACCGAAATTTAAGACCATGGTTACCACAAAATTTTAATAAAAATCGAAAACACAAAACATGTTTTTATATATTTCAAAAAGTGAAAGTAGTAACGAAGTGTCAATGATATCCATCGTTGAATATGAAGACACTTGTGGAGAAATAATTATTGTTTCAGAAGCACAAAATATTGGTGAACATAACCCTGCTTGTAAAAACTAGAATTTTTTTTTTTACAACATAACCCTGCTTGTAAAAAACTGATTTTTTTTAGTTAAGCATCATTTCCGATAGATTTTTAGCTAATTTTTTAATACAAAACTGATTTGTTCTAGACATCTCCTGATTATGTGCGATATATGCGTAGATAGCCCTATGTGTCTAGTTTCATGGGAAGAAAACGGTTTATGAATTCAAGCTTTCTTCAATGAGTTATGAATTTTCTCGTGAAGACGCGCATGATATATGCGTGGATAGCCCTATTTTCGCGTGGGAAGCCGGAAAATCTAGTCGAAATTTCGAAAAAAGGACCATCTGGGTACAAATTATGGACACGAGGGATGAAAGTGATAATTTTTTCACAAGAGGGACTAAAGTGACACTTTTGCGTGACATGGGGGATGATTAGCGTTAATAGCTCTAATATATATTATACAAATAAAATGAAAAGACAAAAGAGAGAGAGAGAGAGAGAGAGAGAGCCAGACAACCAGACAGTGGGGGGGCGTTCATGGGTTGGGGTGGGAGGGCGGGTATGGGTTTGGGGGGCCCTTTATTTTTAGTTTTTTTTTTGTCACCTGTTCATTTCTTTTTAGCTTTAGATTTTTATCCTTTTTCCATTTTATGTTTTTTTTTCAATTTTATATTTTAAAAGTTCAAAAAAATTGAATTTTGCTCGTCTATATTTATAATAGTTAGTGTAATTATACGGTTCGCATTGGACAAATATAAAAATAGGATGTGGTCCATATATGCAATATTTTATGAAATGTGTAAATATGATTGGAGCATAAGTAGTTCTATATTTCTTTTTTCATTTACATATAATATTTTATTTCCAATTTGATTGAGGCAAATTTATTTCCATCTTCTTATAATGAGATACTATGATGTTACAAAAAATCTTTGCTCGAGCTTGAGCCGAGAAATTTGGTGAGCCGAGAAATTTGGTGAGATTCGACTCGAGCTCGGCTCGTGGGCAACCCTATTAAATACCACGTTAGTACCAAAATGAAATAATCGAGATTCAGTCTGTATTTATTTGATTATTGAGAAGCTAAAAAAGTATAATTTAAAATCTAATAAACAACAAACGAAATTATAAATCACACAATATTGTATATACTTTTGGTAAAAGCATGGCCAATTAAGCCTCAATTCAAGTACACATATTATTAAATATATATGAAATATTAAATATTAAATCACACAATTTTTTTTTCAAATTATATATTATTAAATATTATTTAATAATAATAATTGGAATATTTGAAAAATTGAATAGGAATTTTTATTATATAAAATATGAAAAAGTAAGAAAGATAATTAGTTGATAGTGAAATAGTGTAATTAATGATAAAATATTGTGAAAAGATTGAAATGATTGATTGTTATATAGGAGAATGTGTAGTATATTTAAAATTTGACCATTTTCTGTTGAATTTGGCTTGGATTGTGTATTTTCATTTTTTGGTGATCCAAAAAATGAAAATATTTTCAGAATTCACAACCATACATAACCTTAGTTTTTCAGTATCTTGGTTAACAGAAAATACAGGTAAATTATTTCTGATATAGGTTGGAAAGGGTTTTTAACATAATATCCCCCTGTGTTAATTCGAAAACGCTAAAAGCCCCCCTCTGTTAAATCAATATGCAAAAAAAAGCACCGTATTTCATTAAACCTTGCACAGGACCCCCACTCTGTCAACAATTAACTGGGTTTGATATACACGTGCGCGTACTGGGATTGGGTTTATTTTTTATGCGTTAAAAGACAATGTTAACCCTCTAATTTAAATAGAAGTAAATTAATTAATTAAATATGGGTAGGATATAATCCATTTGGGAAGGGTATGTTGGATTTGGATGACCCAAATCCGAATCCAAACATTTATTCAAAATGTTCTCCCTTTTTATTTTTCATTTTCTTTCTCTCTCTTTCCCCTTTTTTTCCCTTTCTTTTCTTCCCAGTTCATCACCTTCCCGTAACTAGGGGTGGGCGTCGGGTGGGTAATTCGGGTTCGGGTAGTTCGGGTTTCAAGTAGCAAAAATTGTTACCCAATATTTACCCGAAATTTCGGATTTCGGGTACCCAGTCATTGCAATCTGCTTTTAAAGCATATTGCAAGGGGCCAAAACAGAGGTTGTTTCATCCTCTGTTTTGGCTTTGCAAATGCAAGCAACAGTTTCTTGCATTTTTTTTTATTTTTATTTTTAATATTATTAATATTCAATTAAAATATGAAAGTAAGAAATGAATTAAGATTTAACAATTAATTCATTTACAATTTAATAACTAATCAACAATTAACAAGAAATAAGAATAAACAATAAACAATAAATAGCTCATTCGATTAAATTAAGTCAAACACAAATTAAGCATCAAATTCAACATACTCGATCAAATTACAAATCATGCACCGAATGCAAATTGTCTATTATATTGCATCACTAATTCAAATAGAAGTACAACTCAACTTAAAATATTGAAATCAACTAGTACACTTTAGTTCACCGGCTTCATCGAAACTTCAACGGAGATGTATCATCAAATATCAATAATCGTAGCTTCAACCCTCGACTTGATTAGTTCTACAAAAATATATAAACTCATAAGATAAATCATAAATCAACTTATAAAAATTAAAAAAAAAAATTGAAAGGAGAAATAGCAAGAACCTTTCTGAATGATTTCTATTTCATGTAAGTCCTCCTCAACGCTTATTGGTTTGTAATCTTTACGGAGCCAATCTTGTCCACAAAGTAGAGCTTGGACTATTCTAGGAGATAAAGAACTCCTAAATGGATCTAGAACACGATCACCGGTATTAAATGCGGACTCCGAAGCAACCGTCGAAACCGGAGACGCCAAGATATCGCGAGCTAACTTGGAGAGGATGGGAAATCGGGGAGAATTTACCTTCCACCAATTTAGTATGTCAAACTTCAATACTTCATCCTCTTCCTCGGGTTCCTCGCTCAAATATTTATCCAATTTGGACTTCACATGTTCCCTTCTTCTTCCCCTTCTGAATTTTCTATTTTGAGTTTTCAAATCAAGAATCTCAACACCCGATTGAAATGCACCCACCTCACATAGAAGAAACACATGACGACGAGGAAACTTCACTTCTATGAGTTTTTTCATACATCAATTTTTACTAATTGAACAACTCAAACATTCCCTGTTTTACTTGATCTTTCATCAAAGTGCTCTTTGAAACATCACTATATAACTCATCAAATGAAAACTCAATAAAATCCAACTTGTGACGTGGATCAAGTATCACCGCATAGTACAAAATCATGTTCATTTTTTCAATCGACCCCCAATATTTGTCACTTTTCTTTCATTCTTCTTGACATCTCACTCAACTCATAGTCATCGCTCTCCATCAATTTTCTTAAGAGAACATCAACTTCACTAATTTCGTGAAACACGGTGCTCGAGTAACATACAAAGAACCGAAAATAGCCAAAGTAAGCTAGTAGAAATGACCTACAAATTTTGTCAATATCCTAGCCCTCTCCCAATCATCTACCGTGGGGACCCCATCAAATGGTCTTTTAGAAAGATCATTTCTATAGCCCAGATCATTGTCTCCATAAGCATCAAATGCTTTCTCAAGCCGAGTAGCGGACTCCAACATCAAGTAGGTGAAATTCCACCTAGTACGTCAACATTTTACCTGATTCCAACTTTTCAAGTTCTACACACTCTAAAAAAATTTTGTACCTAGCCGGGGAGTTCCTAATATACCTCACCACTCCTCTAATACGGGAAATAGCCATATGTTCATCCTTGCCCTTCAAACCATCTTGCACAATAAGATTAATGATATGAGAAACACAACTCATATGAACATATTTTCCACCTAAAATATTTGTACCCCAATTATCAAATTTTTTTTGCAAGTATCCGATCGCGCCGTCATTTGAGGAAGCATTATCAACTGTAATCATGAAAACCTTGTCAATACCCCAATCAAGCAAACATTTTTCCACTACCTTACTCACTTCTTCACTCTTATGTCCCGAAATTGGACAAAAGTTTAAAATTCTCATATGTAATTTCCAATTTTCATCGATAAAATGGGCCATGAGACACATATAGTTCACTCTTTGAATAGATGTCCATGTGTATGTGATGATGAAAATTCTTTGAGACTTCTCTATTAAAGACTTTAACCTTACCCTCTCACGCACGTAGACATTGTAAATGTTTTTAGTTACCGTGCTACGTGATGGAATTTTAAAATTAGGACATGCTACCGTCACAAAATGTTTAAACCCAAGACATTCAACCGTTCTAAAAGGAAGCTAGCTCATCAACAATTAACATATAATTCAAAGCTCCACTCACTTTGTCTTGATTAAAGATCCAAGTACCTAGAGTTTGTGATCCCTTATCACCCATATGAGATGGTTGAAATTCAAGTTGGGTTTGATTTTGATTTTGAGTTTTTTTTTTAAAAATTTTATCGGGTGCTTTTTTACAAGTCATAATGTGTTTTTTAAGAGATGAAATACCGTGTTGTTTTGAGTCGGCTATAATACTCCTACCACAAAATATACATTTAGCCTTCATAACACCATCAACATCCTTGTACGTTTCAAAGTAAGCCCACCATTCTGATCGAGGTGTTGTTTTCTTAGGTTCTGTTTCCGATTTGGCACGTTTTTAACCCTTCCTAATAATCTCATCCTCCTTGTCACACTCAACATCAAATTCCATACCCTCATCATCAAAATCAATAAGATAGCCACTACTAACCTCTTCTCTCATTGTTTCTTTACGCTTCAAAGTCTCATCGGGAGCTACTCGTGAAGTTGACATCTACAAAATATGTCATTAATACTATTAGATAAAATTTTCAAAATAACTCTCTTTCACTTAAAATTAAATAAAACACACAGGGAATGAGATATTAACAACAATAAATAAGAGTGTATGTGTTTAATAATAAATTTTACTACTTAAAATTGAAAAACCTTCCACATATCTCAAATGAATATTTTATCAAACACTTTGTGGGCAATGCAGAAAAGAGTGATCCACCCCCCATCCCCAGCCCCCTATTAGTGTTATGCCCTCAAGTGCCACAGAGGATAGAATTATAGGGCATTAATTTGTAATTAAACAATTTGTTTTAATAAAAGGCATGTAATGTTGTTTCTTATAGGCATTTGTTAGGTTTTATAAACAACGTTATGTCCTTGATACTGAGGCGAATCTTCTACTTCCTTTGGATTCGGGAGATTGGCACTAGAAGAGTTCGATCCTTAATATCTAAATTAGTTCGCAAGTCAAAGAGAGTATTGACTGGACATCAATACTGGATAGAGACTTGTATGACATAAGTTTTCACAGGGAAGGTAGAACACTATGAGTATATTAGTGGGAACTTGTGTCATAGACGCATCAGTGGGACTGATGAGTTCGAACACGGCTCGCATCGATTCTGTCACGTGGGTTTCACTCTATGACAGTCACTGACAGAATTAATAAGTTGTGATAGGTACGCATGAACCTTAAACTTGAGCAATCACGTTGAAGATGTGCTTGTGACATCAAGTTTGTCATTAGAGAAGTTAGATCCAATTCACCTGTTGGTGGGGTCGACCTCGAAGTGTGGCTTGATGGGCAAGTAGCAGTCTTAACTAATTGGTAAAATGGGATTTATCCTCTCATCAGTGAATGAGCATGTATCCTATGCCGTCATGAATGAGTGAGGTCAAAAGTCTTTGGCCAAAGCAATGGAGATACTTATGTTGGACATAAGAGTATACTCAGTGATCTTGATTCATTATGAGCTATGCATATGATCAAGTATTGTGAGTTTGACTGAACTGTGACTCTCACGTGATTGAGATATAAGAATAAAGGGTTTATACTCGTACGGTATTCACAGCGCAAATGTATGGAATGATTCTATTCATTCGTTCTTAATTGGGTTGCGATGTGAGCCACGTGAATGGCTAGGTGGTACCCAAGTCCTTTTGGTTTCCTCCTATTTTGCTTTTAAGACGAACCTAAAGAGTCTCGCTTAAAGGAATTACAACGGAAAAATATTGGTTTAAGACTTGAGGGGTTTTTTCGGTATTCGATGCCGTAAATTAATTAATTAGTCATTGGATGATTAATCATGTTAATGTGTTAATTAATTTCTTTGATAAATTAATTATAGAATTAATATGAATTAATTAGTTATTTAATTATTTATTTATTTGATAAATAGTATTACTTTAATAATTAATTAAAATTGGACCAAACATCTGGACTAGTCCAAGGAGCTAGTACACGCCCATTTGGACATCCACTTTGGACGCCTAGGGCCTCGATCTTCAAGGGTTAATTGTTTTCTTGTGTAGTATAAATACTACTTAGTGAAAATAATTAACCCTAGCCTTTATGATTAACTGTTTCTCCAAGTCAAGAAAACCCTACCTCTCTCTCTCTCTCTCTCTTTCTCTCTCTCTCTCTATATATATATATATATATATATATATCCGTCTAAGGAGGAGAAGAAGAAGAGATTTTTCGCTTTGAATTCCGGCATGGTGATTTAGATGCAGTGGTTGATTCGCTGCTTGGAATAGGAAGCTAGAAGCTGTTTCAGAAAATTCAAAACTCGAAAAAGGTACACGTTTTCTATCATGGCTTGAATATGTGAAATCGGTGATGAACCACCTTGGAAATTTTTTTATTCTTCTGCGTTTTATGTTAAATAATCCAACAGTGGTATCAGAGCCAATCTCTGATTTTCGTATTTAGTCAATTACGTGTTTGACGTGATTTTCGTATTTTTGAAGCATGCTAAATATGGAGTTTTAATTATGATTTAAAGCTTTGTTCTTCTACGTTTATTCTTGGATATTATTGCATGATAATATGGTGAATTGAGAAAATTTAATTGTGTGAGAAAATGAGGCTGAAAAGCCCCTAGCCGTGCGCGAAATGCACAACGTGCGCTGTCTGCGCGCAAACTGGTCGTGCGCACAATGGGCGGTCGAAGACCACCCGACGTCGCGCATGGGCTGTGCGCTGGGCGCACGGTCACGTGACCCGTCGTGTCGTGCGCCTATTGAGGGCCTGGGTTTTTGACCCGACTGGAATTGGGTCGGGTCGTGTGGTAAACGGGTCTAATTTTTAATAATTGGACTTTGGGCTATTTTAATTATCCGGGTAGGTCAAAAGGATAATGACCCCAGTTTTAATTAAATAAGCCCAAATTGGTTTTATTAAAAGATTGGATATTCGATAAATTGGTTTTGGGCCAAACTCATTAAATTTAAATGGGCCAATGGGATGGTGATTTAAGTTTGTTGAAATCGAGCCTAATTAGTATTTGTTGAATCTTGATTATTTAAATAAAGATAAATTAATTATTCTTGAAGGATTTTAATTAATTAATTTATTTGCATAATAATTTTCTCACTAGAAGGCTGTATATCATAAATATGAATAAAATTTGAAATTTTATGAGAAAATTAATTAGTTGGACTAATTAATTATAATCTTAATCACCATCATAATTGTTATATTTTTCACGAGCATGTATTATGTGATGGTGACACTATTCATGGGCTTAGGTTTTCATTTTGGATGTATTTCTTTTTTATGGTTTGTAAGGGCCTATTTTTGAGCCCATTGTATTTCTTTTTCTTAGAGTTTATGTACAGGGTGTTATCATTCTTATGTAATAGATAAAATTAGAATAGGCCTTGAAAAAGAAGACAATCCAAAAAGGAAAGGAGCTTGGAGCCCAAGAAGAGTAATTTAGAATTTTTCTTTTTCCTTTATGATGGCCCATTGGCTTAAGCCCTCTATAAAAACCCATGAATAAGTGTGATGCTTTTAATAGCTTTATGATGCATGTTTCATTCGATGTATGTTTCATGTATGATCCTATCCTGCGCTATAAAATTGATAATGTGCAAAGTGAGTCATAAATAAATGTTTAGAACACAATTCTCCCAAATCAAAACAATACTAAGTGAGCAAAGAGCGATAGGCGTCCTCTGCCTCCATTAAACTTAATAAGATTAAGAATTGAGTCTAGTATATGACATTGTCCCAGTTAGTGGAGGTCACGTATTTGGACCTAATTCTGAAATTTTATAAAGTGCATTGGATGCCTTAATCGAAACATATTTCACCCCATATATCATTAAAGGATTGCAAGGTGAAATTCAAATGTTAGATTAAAAGGTGTTAGTTAGAATGAACTTAGGTGATTCACAAACCTATATATCATTAAGGGTTTGCGATTTTGGTGGATTATGGGAAAAGAAGATTGGACCGTCTATTGGATAGATTGATGTTGGACATCACTTTAATTAAATAGTGGACTATATATCGTTAAAGGTTTGCTATCCACTATATTGATTAAAGTAATCAATCTCCACTACGAAATAATGAACAATGATCACTTTCGATTTCCACAGTGGGAGTGTGGATCTCAAAAAATATAGTGGGAGCCAAGTTGTGAATCGAAGTCCTTGATTTATCTTGGTTATAGTTTAAATTACAATCATCTAATCACGTCCGGTTTATTTTCAGCAGTTATTTATTGTTTTATCTCTCTCGATCATAATGACTATCAACCCACTTTCCGTTTTACTCGAAAAGAACATCCTTACCAGACCCGACTACGTGGACTGGCTAAGGAACTTGAGGATTGTCCTCAATATGGATTCTCTAGGAGATGTGTTGGACACAGACATCCCGGCTCCACCTGTCAGAACACGTGCCAGCGAGGAAGATGTCCAAGCTCATGAAAAATGGGTAAAGGACGGCGTCTGAGTGCGTGATTACATACTGGGCTCAATGACAAATGAGCTTCAAAGGTCCCACGAGAAGATGACCACTGCGAGGGCTATCTTGACACACTTGGTCGAGCTCTATGGTGAGCACAGTCGCACTTCTAGATATGAAATATCTAAAGAGCTCTTCGGAGCCAAAATGAGAGAAGGTGAAAAAGTTGGGGATCATGTCCTTGAGATGATCGCGAGGATCGAGAGATTGGAGGCTCTTGGTTTTACAATGAACCCACAACTTCAAACGAATCTAATTTTGTCGTCTCTTCCTGATCCTTCTCCCAATTTGTCATGAACTTCAATTGCATTGAGATTTAATGCAATTTAGCTAGGCTAATGAATAAATTAACAACTGCACAATCTCAGTTGAAGCCCAAGGGAAAGGAAAGTGCACTGGTTATCTCTTCTGGGCCCAATAAGGCTAAGGATAAGAAGAAGAAAGCTAATAAGCAAGATGGTGGGCTTAGAGCTCAGGGTGGTGTCAATAAGGGCAAGGGGAAATCTCATGTGCTTCGTAAGCGTAAGGGGCCAAAGAAAATGGATAGATGCCTACACTGCGGTGAGCTAGGCCACTGGAGAAGAAACTCTCCCAACATGGGCCATGGTGCACAAGGTATGGAACTTTATATTTTTGAAACTTATTATTCTATGACTGTCTTTTCCACATCATGGATTCTTGATTCTGGAGCTAGTGCTCACATTTGTTGTATGAATCAGGACCTGGTACGAGGAAGGAAGCTGGGTAGTGATGAGGTGAAGATAAGAGTAGGCAGCGGGCAGAGCGTCGCAGCTACTGGAATTGGATCTACCTCATTACTTTTAAATTCTGGAAATTTACTATTTCTGGATAGTATTTTGGTTTTGCCCAATGGGCTTAAGAACATTGTTCAATTCCCATTTTAGTTAAGAGAGGTTATACTTTTTGTTTTATTAATGAACATTGCAACATTTATTATGGTAATAAATTAGTAGGCTCTGCTTCTTTAGTAAATGGTTTGTATTACCTTAATGTCCAAAATGAGTGTGTTGTTAATACTATACAAAGGAAACGTGGTAGGAAAATAATTAACCAAAGACTAGTTTGGCATCTTAGACTAGGTCATGCTGGTGAGCACAAGATACACAAATGGAGAAAGATGGACTCATAGGTCCATTGGGATTGGATTCCTATCCTACTTGTGAATCATATCTCAAGGACAAAATGGCTAGATCCCTCTTCACCGGGACTTTTGAAAGAGCCACACAAATCTTAGGTTTAGTGCATATCGATGTTTGTGGACCATTTGGAGAAATGGCTCGTGGAGGTTTCCTTTACTTCATCACATTCACATATGACCATTCAAGATATGGTTTAGTGTACTTGATGAAGCATAAGTCTGAATCCATTGTAAGATTTAAAGAATTCAAGGCTTTAGTGGAAAATCAAATTGGACAACATATAAAGGTTCTTCGATTTGACCGAGGAGGAGAATATATGAGTGCGGAGTTGTTGGTGTTATGCCTTCAGATGCCATAGAGGATAGAATGTATAGGGCATATTCATTGTAATTAAACATAATATATAAAGGCATTTGAGTTATTTTCTTATTGGCATTTGTAAGTAAAATAAACAACTGAAAGTCCATGACATTGAGGCGAAGATTCTACTCCCCATGGGTTAGGAAGAATAGCACTAGAAGGATTCGGTACTCATTGTATAAATAAGTTCGCAGGTCAAAGAAAGTCCTGACAGGACATCAGGAACAGATAAGACTTGGATGACATAAGCTTTGACGTGGTAGTGCTAGTGAAACGCTAAGTGGTAGTGGGAGCTTATATCATAGACATGTCAGTTTGACTGATTTGTTCAAACATGACTTGTATCGGTTCTGTCACATGGGTTTCACTCAATTACAGTCAATGATAGAACTAATATATTGTGATAGGTATGCATGAACCTTAGACCTGAGAAATCAAATTGAAGATGTACTTGTGATATCAAGTTCGGCATTAGAGTTGTTAGACGCAATTCACCCAATGGTGGAGTCAACCTCGAAGTCCAACTTGATAGATAAGTACCAATCTTAACTGATTTGCAAGATTGGAATTTATTATCTCATAAGCGAATGAGCAATTATCCTATGCCATCATGAATGAGTGAGGTCAAAAGTCTTTGGCCAAAGCAATAAAGAATACTAGTGTTAGACACAATAGTAATCTTATTGACCTTGACTCATTATGTACTCAAGCATATAGTCAAGTACTGTAAGTTTGACTAAACTATGACTCTCACTTGATTGAGGTATAAAATAAAAGGTTTATACTTTTACGGTATTCGCAACAACACAAGTTTGGAATGATCCTTAACATTCGTTCTCAATTGGGTTACGATGTGAGCCACGAGACTGGCTAAGTGTTACTCACATTCTTTTGGTTTTCTCCCAATTGCCTTTTGAGACGAACATAAAGAGTCCGCTTAAAGGAATTGCAAAGGGAAAAACCGTTTGTGACTAAAAGAGTTTTTCGGTATTTGATATCGACTATTATTAATTAATTTGTCATTTGATGTTATGATTAATTAATAAAATTAATTTCTTGGAGAAATTAATAATATTTTAATTGATTCAATTATTTAATTAATTATTGGATAAATTAATTAAATGGAATTGAATTAATTAAAAATTGGAACTAAGAGGTGCACTGGCGCGAAGGCTTGTGCACGGCCAAGATGGGCGTCCAAGCAGGGACGGAGCTAGGAATTTTGTCGAGGGGGGGTGAGATATTTTTTTGCTAGATAGATGAAGGATTCAAGGGGGATGCGGGGGGCTTGACCCCCGTGGTACGGTACACTATATTTATGGGAAAAAATATAATAAGGAACTAGAATTTCCCTATTCATATGCGTAAGATTTCTATTTTCCCCTTTTTTTGAGTTGTAAAAATGTGTGATGAAGGAGGGAGAAAGTGAAAATTTGGGAATTGGGAAATGGATTAAAAAGTCAAATGGCATACTAAGTATTTTTGACTAATAGAGGGGGTTGTTTTTGTCATTTTTGAGGGGGGCGAAATTACAAATGTTATAGCTTTATAGATAGAAGTGACAATTTTAAAATTTTGAGGGGAGGGGGGGGGGGCGAAATTACAAATGTTATAGCTTTATAGGTAGAAGTGATAATTTTAAAATTTTGAGGGGGGGGGGGGGGGGGGGGCGAAATTACAAAATTTATAAATTTTATAGGCACTAGTGAGATTTTTAAAAATTTGAGGGGGGGCGGTGGCACCCACCAGCCCCCCTCCCTCCGTCCCTGCGTCCAAGGCCTTGGTATCCAAGAGTTTTGTAACTCTTAAGTTTTGTATTTATACACAACTTAAAAGGAGTTAAAAACCCTAGCATCTTTTTACACAAAGAAAAAGAAAGAGCTCAGTCAAAGATTCTCTCCCCTCATCCTCTCTCTTAGCCGTGCACTACAGTGAAGAAAGGAGGAGGATTTCTTCTTTGGATTTTGGCGTGAGGCTTTAGACGCAATGAAAAATTTGCTGCTCTGATCAAATTTTCAAATACGGATATAAGGAAAAACACATAAGTTTTCTTCTTAGTTGAATATGAAAAATCAGAGATGAACCACAACTTAGGATTTTTCAAATTCTCCGGCTGCGTTTTCATATACTCGTTCCCCAACAGTGGTATCAGAGCCAATCTCTGATATCCGTATTCAACTATGGATTTTATCTTTATGTGTTTAGTGTTTTCGTATTTTATAGCATGTTAAAATATGAAAATTTGTACATTATGATTGATTTTATGTTTTTGGATTTATATTTCATGGAGTTTTTGTAATTCTGAAATTGCATGAAAAACCGAGGAAAGGAAGAAAAACGAGGCTGAAAAGCCCCGCTGCAGGCATGCACGCACAGCGTGCGCGCTATTGTGAGCAGACGAGGGCGGAAGGTCCTCACCCAGCACACAACCTGCCCTCTGTTTGCTAGCAGACGATGGTCGAGGGCTATCTCGCTGTGCACACAGCATGCGCACGCAGCCAGGCCCCAATGTTGGGCATCGGGTGCCCGGCTGGCCTAACCAAGCCGTGCGCTAGGCGTATGACCTATAAGTCGGGTCGGGTCTAAGGCCCGGCAATGAACAACGGGTCAGGTTATGTGCACGGGCCTAATTTTTTATATTTAGGTTTTGGGCTATTTTGGTTAATTGGGTTGGTCAAAAGAATGATGACCCAAAATTAATTAAATAAGCCCGAAACTAGACTTTATTAAAAATTGGAATTTTGATAAATGATTATGCGTTAAATTTATTAAATCTAAGTGAGCCAATTGGAAGGTGAGTTGGGTTTGATAAAATCGAGCCCATATAGTATTTATTGAAATATAAATTATTGAAATTTGAATTAATTAATTATTTTTCTTAGAGAAGTATTATTAATTATGTATTTAAATTATCTTATTTTCTTCCTAAATGGATTTGCTTCAAATTATGACATCGCATGAGAATTTTTAAGATTTTATATATTTAATTAGTTGGACTAATTATTTTAATCAAGGGTAGACATATTAAATTTGGAATTTCAATATGTCTAAGTCATTTACTTATGCTATTTGATTTTGATTAAAATTATGAATGTATGAAATATTAAAATTAAACAAGCCATTAATTAGTTGGACTAATTAAAGTTAATAATCATCAACAAATTTTCTTTGCTTTAAATGCGAGCTTGTATTATGTGATGGTGACATCTTCAATGGACTTAGGCTTTTGGTTTGTATTTTGTTTTCATAGGTTGTAAGGGTCGTTTTGAGCCTAATTTTATTTTTCTAGATTTTATGTATAGGTTGCTTAAAAATCTTGTAATAGAATAGGTTTTTGAAGATGGTGGATACTTGGAGACCCATGAAGACTAGATTAGATTTTCCTTTCGACTTTTATTTTTTAAATGATGATCCATTGGCTTGGATCCTCTAGAAAAAGTTCATGGTTGTCTGTGTTGATTAGCTTTTTATAATTGCTACAGCATGCTATATTAGTTGTATGTATCATGTTTATTACTGCGTTTTACAAATTGGTTAAATGTGTAAAGTGAGACCAAAAATTAATTTTTTGAAAATCACAATTCTTCCAAAATTAAATAATACTAAGTTAGTAAAGGGCACTGGGTGTCCTTTCCCTCCACTAGACTTAATAGAATTTAAAATTGTGTCTAATGTATGGCATCGTCCCAGTAAGTGGGGGTCACACAATTAGATATAATTTAAATTTTATAAAGTGCATTTGATGCCTTAATCGAAACATATTTCACTTTAAATATCGTTAAAGGGTTGTAAGGTAAAATTCAAATGTTAGATTAAATAGAGTTAGTGGGAATAAACTTAGATAGTCCAAATACCTATATATCGTTAAAGGATTTCAGTAGTTTGGATTATGGGAAAAGAAGATTGAAACATCTAAAAAGTTAGATTGATGTTAGACATCACTTTAATCGATTAGTGGATTAAATATCATTAAAGGGTTGCCATCCACTAAATCAATTAAAGAAATCAAT
Source organism: Buddleja alternifolia (assembly GCA_019426215.1). NCBI lineage: Eukaryota > Viridiplantae > Streptophyta > Magnoliopsida > Lamiales > Scrophulariaceae > Buddleja > Buddleja alternifolia. The sequence goes on along the minus strand of CM033390.1, from coordinate 23,068,250 downwards.
CTCCACTACGAAGTAATGAACAACGATCACTTCCGATTTCCATAGTGGGAGTGTGGATCTCGAAAAATGTAGTGGGAGCCAAGTTTAAATTTAAGTCCTTGGTTTAACTTGGAAAGTTTTAATTACATGCATCTAATTCAATCTGGTTTCTTTTCTGCAGTTGTTAATTTATATCTCTTTCACAATGACAATCAACCCCCCCTCTGTTTTACTCAAAAAGAATACTCTTACCAGACCCAACTATGTGGACTGGCTAGAATTTGAGGATAGTCCTTAATATGGAATCACTGGGGTACGTGTTGGACACGGATATCCCAGCTCCTTCTGCTAGAACATGTCCCAATGAGGAAGAAGTCCAAGCCCATGAAAAATGGGTCAAGGACGATGTCCGAGTTTGTGGATACATGCTTGGGTCAATGAAAAATGAGCTCCAGAGATCCCACAAGAAGATGACCACAACGAAGGCCATCTTAGCGCACTTGGTCGAGCTCTATGGTGAGCACAATCGTACTGCTAGATATGAAATATCTAAAGAGCTCTTCAGAGCCAAGATGAGAGAAGGAGAAAAATTTGGGGATCATGTCCTTAAGATGATCTCGAGGATTGAGAGATTGGAGGCTCTTGATTTTACAATGAACCCGCAACTCCAAACTGATCTCATTTTGTAGTCACTTCCTGATTCCTTTTCCCATTTTTTATGAACTTCAACTGTAACGAGATTGAATACAACTTAGCTGGGCTAAAGAACAAACTAACGACTGCACAATCTTAGTTGAAGCCCAAGGGAAAGGAAACTGCCTTGGTCATCTCTTCAGGGCCCAAAAAGTCTAAGAATAAAAAGAAAAAATCCAAGAAGCAGTCTGGCGGGCTTGGAGCTCAGGGTGGTGCCGATAAGAACAAAGGGAATAATCCTGTGAAGTATAAAAAGAAAGAGCCCAAGAAAACGGACAGATGCCTACACTTCGGTGAGCTGGGCCACTGGAGAAGGAACTATCCCAACGTGGGCCGAGGCGCACAAGGTATGGAACTTTACGTTTTTGAAACTAACTGTTCTATGACTGTTTTTTCCACTTCGTGGATTCTTGATTCGGGTGCTAGTATTCACATTTGTTGTGTGGATCAGGACCTGAAGCAAGGAATAAAGTTGGACCGTGATGAGGTGCAGATCAAAGTAGGTAGTGGGCAGAGCATTCCAGCTACTGGAATTGGATCTACCTCGTTACTTTTCAATTCTGGACATTTATTAGTTTTGAATAATGTTTTGGTTTTGCCCAAGGGGCTTAAGTACATTGTTTCAATTCTTGTTTTAGTTAACGATGGTTATACTTTTCGTTTTACTAATAAGCATTGCGACATTTATTATGGTAATAAAATAGTAGGCTCTGCTACTTTAGTAAATGGATTGTATTACCTTAATGTCCATAATGAGTTTGCTATTAATGCTATAACTAGGAAACGTGGTAGGCAAGATACCAACCAAAGATTAATATGGCATCTTAGACTAGGCCATGCCGGTGAACGTAAGATTCACAAAATAGAGAAAGATGAGCTTATAGGCCCACTGGGATCAGATCCCTATCTTACTTGTGAATATTGCCTGGGCAAGATGGCTAGATCTTTCTTCACCGGGACTTTTGAAAGAGCCACACAAATTTTAGAATTGTTACATACCGGCGTTTGTGGGCCATTAAGTGAAATGGCTCATGGAGGTTTCCAATACTTCATCACGTTCACTGATGACCATTCAAGGTATGGTCTTGTTTATATTATGAAGTATAAGCCTGAATCTATTGAAAAGTTCAAAGAATTCAAGGCTTTAGTGGAAAAGCAAACTGGGCAACATATAAAGCTCTCCTATCAGACCGAGGAGGAGAATATATGAGTACTGAGTTTGACGAATACCTCAGAGAAATTGGCAGTGTAATGAAAATCACACCACCAGCGACACCACAGTTAAATAGAGTAGTTGAATGAAGCAATCGTACCTTGTTAGACATGGTTCGATCCATGCTCAGCTACATTGATTTACCCATTTCACTTTGGGGTCACGTGCTCTTTACAGCAGTACAGATTTTAAATAGATGTCTCTCCAAGTCCGTTTCTAAGACTTCATATGAGATATGGAGAATTACAAAACCAAGTCTCAATCATATAAAGATTTGAGGATGTCCAACTTATGTTGAAAAGACAAAAGTGGAAAAACTGGAGGCAAGATCCTTGAAGGGACATTTTGTTGGATACCCCGAGGATTCAATGGGGTATTTCTTCTATTTGCACGATGATCAAAGGATCATTTTAGCCTTACAAGCCTACTTTCTTGAAGATGAGTTCATTAGAGAAGGTGGAGCAGGTAGAAAGATAGTTTTTGAAGAACACAGCGAGACTCCCTTGGATACATCTACAAAGAAGTAAGAACCGACCAAATTGTAACACAACCACAACCGCAAAGATTTGGTAGAGGACCTCAAGCTCCTGAGAGGTATGGCTATCTGCTACAGAAGGAACTAGGTCTCCACACTGTCGTAGAGGGAGGCCATGTAGATGACCCCTCTACTTATGATCAAGCAATGGTCGATATGGATGCTGCAAGATAGCGCGAAGCTATGTAAGCAGATCAGATAGATTCGATGCATTTGAACCAAGTCTGGACACTAGTGTATCAAACCGATGGTATTGTACCGATTGGGTGCAAATGAATCTACAAGAGAAAGATTGGTGCTGATGGCAAGGTTGATACCTATAAAGCCAGGCTAGTGGCGAAAGGGTATCGTCAAAAGGAAGGAATTAACTATCAGGAAACCTTTTCACCAATAGCCATGATCAAATTAATAAGAATTCTGTTAGCGATAGCGGCCCACCTAGATTATGAAATATGGCAAATGGATGTCAAAATGGTGTTCCTAAATGGATTCCTAGAAGAGGATATCTCAGCCAAAAGGTTTTGTATCCAAGAATGATATTCATAAGGTGTGCAAGCTTGAAAAATCCATCCATGGACTCAAGAAAGCATCTCGAAGCTGGAATCTGCGTTTTGATGAAGCAGTCAAAGGATTTGACTTTGTCAAAAACGAAGATGAACCATGTGTATTCAAGAAGGTCAGTGGGAGCAAGATATCATTCCTTATACTATATGTCGATGACATATTGCTTATAGGAAATGATGTGGAATGCTCACCACTGTAAAGAAATGGATGTCGAGTACATTCTCCATGAAAGACTTGGAGAAGCCACTTACATTCTGGAAATTCAGATCTATAGAGATCAAACAAACAGAGCAATTGGACTTTCCAAAGCCCTTTACTTAGATAAGGTCCTAAATAGATTTAGGATGGAGGATTCTAAGATAAGTCTTAACCACATCAAGTTTTGGGGATGTCCTGCTTATGTCAAAAAGACTAAAGTAGACAAGTTGGAGGCAAGATCCCTAAAGGGGCGTTTCGTTGGTTATCTCGAGAATTCGATGGGATACCTCTTTTACCTACTTGATGATCAAAGGATCATTGTAGCTTTACAAGCCTACTTTCTTGAAGATGAGTTCGTTCAAGAAGGTAGAGCGGGTAGAAAGATTGTTTTTGAAGAACAAAATGAAACTCCTTTGGATATATCTACACAGGAAGTAAGAACCGACCCTTCTATAACACAACCACTACCGCGAAGATCAAATAGGGTAACTTAACCGCCTGAGAGGTATGGATATCTACTACAGAAGGAACTGGGTCTCTATTCTATATTAGAGAAGGGACATGGAGATGATCCTTCCACATATGATCAGATGATGGAGGATATAGATGCTGCAAGATGGCGTGAAGCTATACAAGCAGAGATAGACTCGATGCATTCAAACCAAGTCTAGACACTTGTAGATCGGCCTGATGGTATTGTACCTATTGGGTGTAAATGAATTTACAAGAGAAATATTGGTGTTGATAGCAAGGTTGACACCTACAAAGCTAGGCTGGTGGCAAAAGGGTATAGTCAAAAGGAAGAAATTGACTATCAAGAAACCTTTTCTCCAGTGGCTATGATCAAGTCTATAAGAATATTACTTGCAATAGTAACTCACCTTGACTATGAGATATGGAAAATGGATGTCAAAACCGCTTTTTTGAATGGATTCCTGGAGGAGGATATCAATATGGAGCAGCCCAAAGGTTTTGTATCCGAGAATGGTTTCCATAAGGTGTGCAAGCTTGAAAGATCCATTTATGGACTCAAGCAAGCGTCTCGTAGCTAAAATCTAGGATTTGATGAGGCAATCAAAGGATTTGACTTAATCAAGAATGAAGATGAGCCATGTGTTTACAAGACGGTTAGTGGGAGCAAGATGTCGTTCCTTGTACTATATGCGGATGACATATGGCTCATAGGAAATGATATAGGGATGCTCACCACTGTTAAGAAGTGGCTTTCGAGTACATTCTCCATGAAAGACTTGGGAGAAGCTACGTATATTCTACGGATTTGAATCTATAGAGATCGAACAAATAGAATGATAGGACTCTCTCAAGCCCTTTACTTAGAAAAGGTTCTAAAGATGTTTAGGCTGGATGATTCTAAGAAATGGTTCCTACCTATGAGACACCGGGTGCATCTCTCAAAATCTATGTGTCCTCAAAGTGAGGAAGATAGAAAAGAGATGAGCAATGTACCTTATGCATCTATAGTGGGTAGCCTGATGTATGTTGTGCTGTGTATTAGACCTGATATTGCTTACGCAGTAAGTGTTGTTAGTCGATTTTAAGCAAACCTGAGAAAGGAACATTGGAAAGCTGTGAAGAATATCGTGAAGTATCTGAAAAAAACAAAGGATATGATTCTCATCTATGGGAGTGGCGACCTAAGAGTGGACGGGTACACTGACTCGGATTTCCAATATGATGTCGATGATCGAAAATCCACCTCAGGGTTCATATTCACCCTCAACGGTGGGGCGGTGACTTGGAAGTGTTCCAAACAAAGCATAACTACAGATTCCACCACAGAGGCTGAATACTCGGACGCTACCAACGAATCTGTTTGGCTAAGGAAGTTTCTTGGAGAGCTTCAAGTGGTTCATAGCGTGGAGTTCCCGTTGCCACTTTATTGTAACAACACTGGAGCAATAGCACAGGCGAAGGATGCTGGGTTTCGTTTGAAAAAGCATAAACGCAGCTGAAGGGTTTTCAAAAATAAAAAACGAAAACCCAATTGGTACTCTAATTCGCATAATTGAATCTAAAAGCATATAACAAATAAAACTTACTCGTTAATATGAATATGAGGATGGAGAAAAACTTCTTCTTCTCCAAACTCGAAATATTGAAGCTTCCAAATCTACAATCCTTTGGTTTGATTCTTCAAACTTGAACTTGATCCGAACAACAAAAATACGTTGTCTCTAAATCGTCACGCACGGATCAACAAATAAAAAATCCCCTTTCTTCTTTCTCTATGGTCGACGGCTAGGTATAGAGGAGGGGAGAAATATTTTTATTTCTTTTGATAGTTATGAGAGTTGTGTATTCTTCTTCTTTTCTTGTTCTAAATCAAAGAGTCCTTATATACCTCATGACTTATTGAACAAATCAAAAGAAAAGAGCCCTAATATGTGGCCTCTCAAAGACGCCACATTGAGGCCTAGTAGGTGTCCAATTGGACTCCTTATTTAGCCCCGGGATTTGTTTTGTTTAATTAATTTCTTATTTTAATTAATAATTTATTGTATCCAATTAATTAATTAATTAATTAACTAACCAAATTAATTAGATAAATTAATTCATTAATATATTTCACAAGAAAATTAATTAATAATTAATCTTATCATTATAATTAATTATTTCATCTAATGGATAATTAATTATTTAATTTATCCAATAAATTAAAACTCTCAGAAAAAATAATAGAAATTCTTTTTTCTTCATTTTTCTTTGTCAATCCTTTAGCGCGACTCTTTAGGTTCGTTTCGTTTGGCAATGAGAGGAAACTAAAGGAAGTGGGTAACACCTAGCCAGTCACGTGGCCCATTTCGTAACCCAAACGAAAACGAATGATAGGATCATTCCGAAACCTTCCAATCGTAAATACCGTATATGTATAAACCATTGTTCACGTTTCCCGGTCAAGTGAGAGTCATGGTTATGTCAAACTTATTGGACTTGACCATGTGTATAAATCATAATAAATACAAAATCATTGAGATCGATTTAGTGCCAAGCACAATCGTCTCGTTTGCTTTGGCCAAAGACTTTGATCTCTATTTATCTATAATTACATAGGGTACATACTCATTCACTTATGAGAGAACAAATCCCATATTAGATATCTGCTAAGATTACCACTTGCTCATCAAGTCCGCATTTCGAGGTTGACCCCACCAAAGGGTGAATTGGGTCTAACTACTCTAGTGAAAGACTTGACGTCACAAGTGCATCTTCAGCCTGACTTCAGGTCAAAGGTTCACATATACCTATTACGCATAATCAGTTCCATCATTGACAGTCACATAGTGAAAACCCATGTGACAGAACCGATGCAAGTCGTGTTCAAACACATCAGTTCCACTAACGTGTCTACAATCTTAATCTCCTATCATCCCATGATACCAGATAGACACTCCCATGTCGGAGCTAAGATTGTACAGGTATTCGAAGTCTTTATTTGTCCATTAAAGTCGTCATATTACTTGCGAACTTATTTTAGTAATCAAGATCGATCTCTCTAGTGCCAATCTTCCTATCCCATAGGAAGTAGAGGGGTCGCACTGAAAACATGGACAAAACGTTTTACACAGCTTATAGATGCAGATAAGAATTAAGTGAAAACTGAATAATGCCTTTTATTTAAGAAGAGTTTAAGTTCAATACAAGATATATGTCCTATACATTCTATCCTCTATGACATCTGAGGGCATAATCCTAACAATCTCCCACTTGCACTCAATGCCACTCATTGTGGTATCTAATACCCTTTCTTTCCAGGTGTCGGTCCAAAACAGCCTGAGGTAGTGATTTGGTGAACGGGTCAGCTATATTATCAGCTGAGGCTATTTTCTGTACTACTATCTATCCTCTGCCAACGATCTCCCTAATGAGGTGAAATCTTCTCTCAATATGTTTGGACTTGTTATGAGACCTCGGTTCCTTGGCTTGGGCTATCGCTCCATTGTTATCACAATAATGTGGCAACGGAAGCTGAGCACTAGGGACCGTTCCAAGTTCTCCAAGAAACTTCCTCATCCAAACAGATTCTTTTGCTGCCTCTGAGGCTGCTACATACTCTGCTTCAGTGGTGGAATCAGCGGTTGTGCTTTGCTTGGAGCTCTTCCAAGACACCGCTCCACCATTGGGAGGAAAACCAAACCCTGAAGTGGATTTTTGGTCATCAACATCAGACTGAAAGTCTGAATCAGAATAACCATCCATCTTCAGGTCTCCACCTCCATAGATGAGAATCATATCCTTAGTTCTTTTTAGATACTTTAGGATATTCTTCACAACTATCCAATGTTCCTTTCCCGGGTTTGCCTGAAATCAACTCACCACGCTCACAACATAGGCAATGTCAGGTCTAGTACACAGCATTGCATACATCATGCTACCAACTGCAGAAGCATAGGGTACATTACTCATCTCCTGTCTATCTTCCTCACTTTGAGGACACATAGACTTGGATAAGTGTACTCCATGTCTCATGGGAAGAAACCTGTACTCCATGCCTCATGGGAAGAAACCCTTTCTTAGAGTTGTTCATCCTAAACCTCTTTAGGACCTTTTCTAAGTAAAGGGCTTGAGAGAGGCCTGTCATTCTATTCGTTCTATCCCTGTAGATACGAATTCCTAGAATGTATGTGGCTTCTCCCAAGTCTTTCATGGAAAACGTACTCAAAAGCCATTTCTTGACAGTGGTGAGCATTCCTACGTCATTTCCTATAAGTAGAATGTCATCCACATATAGTACTAAGAACGAGAGTTTGCTCCGACTAGTCTTCTTGTAGACACATAATTCATCTTCGTTCTTGATGAAGCCATATCCCTTAACTTCTTCGTCAAAATGGAGATTCCAGCTTCTAGATGCTTGCTTGAGACCATAAATGGACCTCTCAAGTTTACATACTTTATGGATATCGGACTCGGACACAAAACCCCTTGGTTGTTCCATATAGATATCCTCCTCAAGAAATCCATTTAGAAAGGCTGTTTTGACATCCATTTGCCATATCTCATAATCTAAGTATGCAGCTATGGATAACAGAATTCTTATGGACTTTATAATAGCCACGGGCGAAAAGGTTTCTTGATAGCCAATTCCTTCTCTTTGACTATTACCTTTCACTACGAGCCTGGCTTTAAAGGTGTCAACCTTGCCATCGCTACCTATCTTTCTTTTGTAGATCCACTTACATCCTATAGGTTTTATACCTTCAGGACGATCTACCAAAGTCTAGAAATGGTTCGATTGCAAAGAGTCCATTTCTGTTTCCATGGCTTCTCGCCATCTTGAAGCATCGACATCCACCATCGCTTGACCATAGGTACAAGGATCATCTTCATGACCTTCTTGTACTACAATGTGAAGCTCTCGCTCCCCCTGCAGTGGATACCCATACCTCTCAGGTTCATGCGGCATTCTACTAGATCTACGTGGTGGTTGTGCTACTATGGGTTCAGGCCTCGGTTCTTGAACATATGTATTTGAGGGAGTTTTATTTTGTTCTTCTAGAACAATTTTCCTACCTTTGCCCCCTTCCAAGATGAACTCATCCTCAAGGAAGTGAGCTTGTAGGGCCACGATGATTCTTTGATCATCATGTAGGTAAAAGAAGAATCTCATGGAATCTTCAGGATAACCAATGAAACGTCCCATTAGGGATCTTGCCTCCAATTTCTCCACTTTAGCCTTCTTGACATAAGCGGGGCATCCCCAAATCTTAATATGATTACGACTAGGTTCCCTATTATTCCACATCTCATGCGGAGTTTTAGGAACGGATTTGGAAGAACATCAGTTTAAAACATGAGCAGCGGTAAGGAGCGCGTATCCCCACAACGAAATGGGTAAATCAGTGTAACTAAGCATGGAACGAACCATGTCCAACAGTGTTCGATTCCTTCGCTCGGCTATTCCATTTAGTTGAGGAGTTGCTGGTGGTGTTAGTTGTAACATTATTCCTTGTTATCTTAGGAATTCATCAAATTCGGCATTCATATATTCTCCTCCACAATCCGACCGTAGAGTTTTTATATTTTGCCCAGTTTGATTTTCTACTAAGGCCTTGAACTCTTTGAATCTTTCAAAGGATTCAGACTTTTGTTTCATCAGATAAACTAGACCAAATCTTGAATGGTCGTCAGTGAAAGTGATGAAGTAGTAGTAATCTCCAAGAGCCATTTCTCCAAATGGTCCGCAGACGTCGGTATGCACTAATCCTAAGACTTGTGTAGCCCTTTCAAAAGTCCCTGTGAAGGGGGATCTAGCCATCTTGCCTAAGAGACATGATTCACATGTAGGAATAGGGTCCGACCCTAATGAGCTTAAAAGCCCATCCTTTCCATTTTGTGGATCTTGTGCTCTCCGGCATGGCCTAGTCTAAGATGCCACTTGAGTCTTATGTTAGTTTCTTGCCTACCACGTTTACGTGTTACAACATTAACATCAGATGAATTACAGACATTTAAATAATACAAACCATTAACTAAACATGCATTACCAACTAATTTATTTCCATAATAAATGTCGCAATTTAATTTAGAAAAATGGAATGTATATCCAATCTTAACTAAGATAAGAATAGATACAATGTTCTTAAGCCCCTTGGGCAAAACCAAAACATTATCTAAAAACAGTAAATGTCCAGAATTCAAATAAAGAGAAGTAGATCTGATCCTAGTAGCTGCGACGTTTTCCCCGCTGCCTACTGTGATCATCACTTCTTCTTGGCCCAGCTTTCTACTTCTCTGTAGATCCTGATCCAAACAACAAACCTGGGCACTAGCCCCTGAGTCCAGAATCCACGAAGTAGAAAATACTGTCATAGAACAGTTAGTTTAAAAAACAAATAGTTCCATACCTTGCGCGCCTTTGCCTAATTTGGGACCGTTTTTCTTCCAGTGGCCAAGCTCACCGCACTCGAGACATCTATCCATTTTCTTAGGTCCTTTGCTCTTGTAAAACCCTTGAGCCTTTCCCTTACCCTTCTTGGTACCCCCTTGAGCTCCAAGCTCACCAGACTTTTTCTTGTTGTTGTTCTTCTTAGACTTTTTGGGTCCAAAAGAGATGACCAAGGCAGTTTCCTTTCCCTTTGGTTTCATTTGAGATTGTGCAGTAACCAACTTGTTCATTAGCCCAGCTAAATTGCACTCTATCTCATTGCAGTTAAAGTTAACCACAAATTGGGAGAAGGAATAACGAAGAGACTGCAAGATTAAGTCAGTTTGAAGGGTGGCATTCATGGTGAATTCGAGAGCTTCCAATTTCTCGATCCTCGAAATCATTTTGAGGACATGATCACCAACGTTCTCACTTTCTTTCATCTTGGTCACGAAGAGCTCTTTCGATATCTCATATCGTGCAGTTCGACTATGCTCTCCATAGAGCTCTACCAGGTGACCTAGGATAGCTCTTGCAGTGGGCATCTTATCATGTGACCTTTGAAGATCATTAGTCATAGATCCCACCATGTATCCTCTCACCTGGAGGTCGTCCTTAACCCATTTTTCATGGGCTTGTACCTCTTCCTCGTTGGCACGTGTTCTAGCAGGAGCCGCCGGGATATCAGCCTCCAAGACGTATCCCAGTGATTCCATATTGAGGACAATCCTCAAATTTCTAAGCCAGTCCACATAATTGGGTCCAGTCAGAGTATTCTTTTCGAGTAGAATTGAAAATGGGTTTGTCATATTTGAGAGAGATAAACGAGAGATTGACTGCAGAAATAAACCAGATTTATTTGATTACTTGTTTTGACTTAACCAAGAAAAATTAAGGACTTAAAATTTATCTTGCCTCCCACTGCATTTTTCAAATCCCACACTCCCATGTGAAAATCGGGAATCATCATTGGCATCGATTCCACAGCAGGTATTGAGATCCTTAATTAATTAAATAGGTTGCAACCTAACCGGTTTCTGGCACATTAATTATTTGAAGTGATATCTAATATCAATTTATCCAATATATGTTTCAATACATTTCCCCATAGTTCACCAAACCGCCACCCATTCGATTTCTAGGTTCATGAACTACTCGAGTTTATCCCACTAACTCCTATAATCTAGCATTTGAATTTCACCTTGCAACCGAATAAGTTTCTGGGGTGAAATATGTTTCGATTAAGGCATTTGCATGCACTTTATAAAATTTCAAATTTTTTCTAAAAGTATAACCCCCATAACTGGAAAGCATTACACATTTATAGTAATTCTAATTTTAGAAAGCTTAGTGGAGGGTGAGGATGTCAAACATCCTTTTCTAACTCGGTATAATTTATTTGGGAGAATTTAATTCGTCAAAAGATTTTGGTCTCACTTTGCACATTATTCAACTTATAGAGCGCTTTATTCTATATTGATCATGCATAAAAATACTACAAATAATCATGCCTTTCGATATAAATAAACATAGAATTTAAATAAATGAATAAATAAATTCATCACTTGATCATGGACTTTTACTAGAGGGCCCGAGCCAATGGGTCATCACAAAAGACATATATTAAACCTATTAAACATTCATGGGCCTTTTGACTTTATCAACTTTGAACTATTTTATCTCGATTCCTAAAACAACACATGCATTATTTCTAAGAATATAATAAATAGCTTCAAATTTGATAACCTATAAAATTAAGGTAAAACATATAATCCTAAGTCCATGACTAGTGTTTTAACCACATCAGACATGCTTGCATCAATTAATACATGCTCACAACATTTAATACATGCTCGCAATATTAAATCACTTATGTTGATTATTAAAAAAATTAGTCCAACTAAAAAGGTCCTTTATAAAATTCCTTATGATTTCACATATTCACTATTTCAAATTAAAATCATTCTAGTCCAACTAGATGACTTAGATGTAAAAAATTAAGAATGAAGTGCATCTACCTTTAATTAAAATAATATGAACACATAAAATATGGAATTCTATATTTTAATTTATTATGATTTATAGTCATCAAAAATTAGAAATACTTTTATTTGATCAAAGAATTAATTATTAATCTCCAAGAAAAATAATTTATATTCCTTATTCAAAATGAAGTAATTTCCAAGTCAAGAAAAAAATAATAACATTTAATCCAAAATCAATTATTGATCTCCAAGAAAAATAATTAATTAGTTCTAATTAAATATTATATTCCAATTAATCTCATTGGGCTCGATTTCATCAAACCCAAGTCACCATCCTTTTGGTCCACTTGGGTTCAATTTAATTGGGCTCAAGATAATTAATTAAAACAACATTCACGTTTATTAATTTCTTATTGGGCTAAATTTAATTTAAGTCCAAATCACCAATCTAATTGGCCCATTTAGATTTAATTAGATTAAGTCCAAACTAATTAACAAATCGAAATTGGATAATTTTCAATTGGGCTTGATTTAAATTATTCGGGTCATCATCCTTTTGATCCACCCAATTAATTAAAATCACCGAAAATTCAAAAAATAATTTCGACCCAAATATAGCCTATTTTACGACCCGAATCCATGACCCGGATCAACAAATTGGGTATCCAAACCCACGACCCGTCGGGCAACGGTCACGACCCAACGGGCCGTGACTGGGCAGGGCCGGGCCGAACAGCCCGGCTGTGCTAAACAGCGCGCGCTACTGCGGGCATTTTTCTCTGGGATTTCGAGCCCCGTTTTTCCTCGGTATTTTTCAATTTTCAATATCATCAAATATTCCAGATTTACAATAACTAAAAATCAAAAAACTAGGCAAAAAACCATAAAACACAGATTTAAGAAAAACATACAAACGTGCTTCTAAAACACATAACATGCAATTCTTAAATCACGTAAACAAGATCAAATATGCAAATCAGAGATTGGCTCTGATACCACTGTTGGGTTTCGTTCGAAAAAGCATAAACTCAGCGAAAGGGATTTCAAAAAATAAAATGAAAACCCAATTGGTACTCTAATTCGCATAATTGAATCTAAAAACGTATAACGAATAAAACTTGCTCGTTAATATGAATATGATGATGGAGAAAAACTTCTTTTTCTCCAAACTCGAAATATTGAAGCTTCCAAATCTTCAATCCTTTGGTTTGATTCTTCAAGCTTGAACTTGATCCGAACAACAAAAATACGTCATCTCTAAATCGTCACGCACGGATCAACAAACGAAAAATCCCCTTTCTTCTTTCTCTATGGTCGACGGCTAGGTATAGAGGAGGGGAGGAATATTTTTCTTTCTTTTTAAGAGTTATGAGAGTTGCGTATTCTCTTTTTTTTTTTTTTTGTTCTAAGTCAAAAAGTCCTTATATATCTCATGACTTATTGAACAAGTCAAAACAAAAGAGCCCTAATATATGGCCTCTCAAAGACGCCACATTGAGGCCTAGTAGGCATCCAATTGGACTCCTTATTTAGCCCTGGGATTTTTTTTTGTTTAATTAATTTCTTATTTCAATTAATAATTTATTATATCCAATAAATTAATTAATTAAATAAATAACCAAATTAATTAGATAAATTAATTCATTAATATATTTCACAAGGAAATAAATTAATAATTAATCTTATCATTATAACTGATTATTTCATCTAATGAATAATTAATTATTTAATTTATCCAATAAATTAAAACTCTCAGAAGAAATAATAGAAATTCCTTTTTCTTCATTGTTCTTTGTCAATCCTTTAGCGCGACTCTTTAGGTTCGTTTCGTTTGGCAATGAGAGGAAACCAAAGGAAGTGGGTAATACCTAGCCAGTCATGTGGCCCACTTCGTAACACAAACGAAAACGAATGATAGGATCATTCCGAAACCTTCCAATCGTAAATATCGTATATGTATAAACCCTTTGTTCACGTTCCTCGGTCAAGTGAGAGTCATGGTTATGTCAAACTCACTGGACTTGACCATATGTATAAATCATAATAAATACGAGATCATTGAGATCGATTTAGTGCCAAGCACAATCGTCTCGTTTGCTTTGGCCAAAGATTTTGATCTCTATTTATCTATAATTACATATGGTACATACTCATTCACTTATGAGAGAACAAATCCCATATTAGATATCTGCTAAAATTACTACTTGCCCATCAAGCCCGCATTTCGAGGTTGACCCCACCAAAGGATGAATTGGGTCTAACTACTCTAGTGAAAGACTTGACGTCACAAGTTCATCTTCAGCCTGATACTTCAGGTCAAAGGTTCACATATACCTATTACGCATAATCAGTTCCATCATTGACAGTCACAGAGTGAAAACCCATGTGACAGAACTAATGCGAGTGGTGTTCGAACATATCAGTTCCACTGACGTGTCTACAATCTTAATCTCCTATCATCCCATGATACTAGACAGGCACTCCCATGTCGGAGCTAAGATTGTACAAGTATTCGAAGTCTTTATTTGTCCATTGAAGACTTCATATTATTTGCGAACTTATTTTAGTAATTAAGATCGATCTCTTTAGTGCCAATCTTCCTACCCCATAGGAAGTAGAGGGATCGCACTGAAAACATGGACAAAACGTTTTACACAACTTATAGATGCAGATAAGAATTAAGTGAAAACTCAATAATGCCTTTTATTTAAGAAGGGTTTAAGTTCAATACAAGATATATGCCCTATACATTCTATCCTCTATGGCATCTGAGGGCATAATCCTAACAAAATTATCTTTTGAACCTTCTGGTAAGATCATTTTCCAGAGCAAGTCTCCATTTTCGAAAGATCTTTCTTTTACTCTTTTGTTATAGCTTCTTTCAACCTTCTTTTTCTGAAGTTCGATTCGCTGCAAAGCCATTACCTGCTCCATTTCATGGTCCAATTTCTCAATATTCATGTTCTCAATGTATTCCTTGGTCGTGAGGTATGTTTGTTTCGAGAATCTTTCATGACTTTACATTAACTTCTACAGGGATAACGGCTTCGTGACCATAAACTTACTGAAAATAAGATATTCCGAGACTATCTTTTTTAATTGTCTTAAGAGTCCATAACGTATCGATTAGCAATTCGTGCCAGTCTCTTGAATTGTTCTTTATCATCTTCGAGACACATCCTTTGATTAATTTGTTAGATGATTCTGCCTGCCCATTCACTTGTGCATAATATGGTGTAGAGTTTAATAGTTTTATTCCATATTGAGCCAGAAATTCGATCATTTCCGTACTATTGAACACTCTAGCCTGATCAACTGTTATAGATTCTGGGATGCCGAATCTAGTTATGATATTTTCCTTGATGAAATCTACCACCTGTTTTGAGTTAATATTCTCGAAGGCTTTGGCCTCAACCCATTTTGTAAAATAATCAGTTGCCACTAGAATATAACTGTGCCTTTTAGATGAGGCTGACTTAATTTCACCAATAATATCCATGGCCCATCCCCGAAAGGGCCAAGGTTTGATTATTGATTTCAATTCGACTGTAGGTTGCCTTAAGATTTTGCCAAACTTTTGACATTGCGCACAACCTTTGGCATAACTTATGCAATCCCGTAGGTTGGTAGGCCAATAAAATCCGTATTTGTGTATCAACCATCTCATTTTCTGGCCCGCTTGATGGGCCCCACAAATGCCTTCGTGTGTTTCTGCCATCGTGATCATAACGTCTTCTAAATTGAGACATTTTAACAAGATCCCCTGAGAATCTTTCCTTTATAATTCTTGTCCATCGTAAAAGTAATGGTGAGCCATTAACTTCAATTTGTTCAAGAAACCCCCTTGAGACGGATTTTGAAGATAGTTAATAATTTCGAGGCGCCAGTCACCTTTTTCTTTCATAATGTCTATTTTGTTAACACATACCTTTCTTTGTTCGAAAGGTAATAACACCCTTGGTTCGAGTTGGATTGTTGTTTTGAGCAGGCACGGGCCCACCTTGTATCCTGATGCCAGCTGGGCTAAATCATTGGATATTTGATTATTTTCTCTCGAAACATGAGTAACTTTAACAGTTTCGAAATGTTTCAATAATTCATGGAACCGAGCAAATGAGGCTATGGCCACTGGGCTTATACATTTGAATATTCTTTTTACTTGATTTATGATCAATTGGGAATCACCATTTATTTCGATGCTATTAGCATTCATCTCGAGGAAAATTTCCAACCCCAAAATAAGAGCTTCATACTCCGCCCTATTATTTGTTCAATCTCTTTCGATTTGGGCGTACATCTTGGTGATTACTTTATTTGGGGGATATAACGTATATCCCAATTCCTGCACTATCTCGAGTCCTAGAGCCATCGAAGTACAAAACCCATGGTACTAAGTTTATAAGCTCGAACTCGAAATTATCGGGCGTTTCTTCTATCTTCGAAGGATTGTCAGCTAAGAAATCAGCCAACATTTGCCCTTTTACGGCCTTTTGAGGTACGTATATCAAATCGAATTGGAGTAAACTAAGACTCCATTTACTTAAATGACCTTTTAATAGAGGTTGATTCCTCATGAACTTAATCACGTCTATTGGTGATACAATCTCTATAACATATGCAGAAAAATAATGCCTTAACTTTACGGATGCGAAATGTAGACTGAGGCATCATTTCTCGATTGAAGTGTATCTTTTCTCGCCATCATTCAATAACCTGCTCAATTAGAAGACTGCTTGCTCGAATCCTCTATCATTTTCTTATACTAAAAGACATCCAATCGAATATTCTGCTGCTGATATATACAATCTCAGTCTTTTCCCTTTTCGAAGAGGAATGAAAACTGGAGGCTGTATTAAATATCGTTTTATTGTCTCAAAAGTTTCTTTTTGTTCTTTTCCCCAGACAAAATTCTCTCCATCTGTCAGACGTAATAGTGGGAAAAATGCTTCGGTTTTCCCTGCTAAATTCGATATAAATCTTCTTAGGAAGTTTACTTGTCCTAAAAAACGTTGCAACTTTTTCTTGTTTTCAAGAGGTTTCGCATCTAAGATTGCTTTAAACTTATTTCGATCCACCTCGATGCCTATGTTATGGATTAAGAATCCCAAGAAATTTCCAGCTTTTACTCCAAAAGCGCATTTTAAAGGATTCATTTTTAAATTAAAACGTCTCGTTCGCTCAAAGGCTTCATTAGAGACTTTATATGTTCTTGATGAGTCTGGGCCTTGATCACAATATCATCAATGTATATTACCATCGATTTTCCAATAAGGTCATGAAACATGTAGTTCATGGTCCTTTGATAAGTAGCCCTGACATTTTTTAAACCAAAAGACATTACTACCCATTCTAAAGTGCCTATAGCACCCGGGCATCGAAATGCTGTTTTGTTTCTATCGACTTCGGCTATTTTTAACTTATAATATCCCGAGTATCCATCCATAAAAGACAGGAATTAAAATCGAGCAGCTGCATCAACCAATGTGTCAGCCATTGGCATTGGATATTCGTCTTTTGGTGTAGCCTTGTTTAAGTCTCTAAAGTCAATGCAAACTCGTATTTTGCCATTCTTTTTTATCACTAGTACTATATTCGCTAGCCACTCGACATATCTGGGTGGTCTAATGAATTTAGCCTCGACTAACTTTTCGATTTCTTCTTTAATTGCACTCATCAAGTTAGGCCATAGTCGTCTCGGGGCTTGAATAATTGGCCTAAAGCCAGGTTTTATGGGCAATTCGTGTCGAGCTATTGACATGTCTATTCCTGGCATTTCGTGATGAGCCCAAGCAAAACAATCTTTACAATCATGTAATATTTTGATTAATTCTTCTTTTTGGTTTTACCCTATTTTTTAGCTAATACAAGTTAGTCTGGGTTCTTCGAGTGTACCAAGATTAACTTCTTCTAATGGGTCTTGGATATCCTGCCTGATATCTTCATCTGGTTCTAGAATTCCCTCTTCGATTATATCTTCTACACTTTGATGTAACTGTTCGATATCATTGTATACATCGGAACTTGAATCAATCAGATTAGATGAATAAAGATGCAAATTCGAATCTAGATTTTCGATTACTAACTTCTTGAAAATACTGTCGATGACACACAAATGTTTTAAATTATCCATAAATACAGAAGTAGAATATAATTCGAAACACTAAGATCGCTCCATCTCGATTTGGTCAAATCTCTTCACTACTCTCTCCGATGAGTCTTCATTGTCTTCTTTTCCTTCTGCGATGTCCTCCCCTTTTGCCTTTTCGATGATTGGGACGGATGAAAACTCCTTATCCTTAATTTCGAGGTTTTCGGCGCAATACCTAGCATTCACAATTTGTGTGTCAATGAAATATGAGTTGGTCTCGGCTTTAACCATTTCGAATTTGGCACCATTCCAACATATCAAAAACTGATGCAACGTCGAAGGCAAACAGTAACTTTGATGAATCCAGTCTCTACCCAATAACGCATTAAAGGACGAATTTGTTTTTACCACGAAAAATGTAGAATAAGAACTCATAGATCCTATTTTAATTCGACAGGGTAGAACTCCTAGCACTTTTGTTGCTTGTCCTGAAAAACCATAGGCTGCTACGTCGGCAACCACCAAGTCTTTCAAAGATTTGCCTAATATGGCTAAAGTGCTTTCAGGTAGCACATTAACGGTTGCCCCATTGTCTACAAGTACCTTGTTAACTCTTTGTCCTCGATTTCGACTTGTACGTATAATGGCTTCATATGGTTATTGTTTATTGTTTCTTTCGAAAATAATAATTCCAAAAAATGTTCGTTTTCATTTTCTTTTTTATCAGTCCTGCAATTGATGAATTCAAAACATGGGTAGTTATTAAGTTCCGCTCGATCTGCTTTGCCACAAAACACCTGAAGATTTAGCATTGATCCGTGGTATGAAGGGTGCTCATGTGCCACCTGGACATCCCTTCGAGCCCTTTGTCCTTAACTTTGGGGGATGTCAAAATCCCCTCATCGATCAGATGGTTAAAGGTCCTTATTGCCACTTTGGTCTCGATAGTAACCTATGAATCAGAACATTCGAGAGTGTTAATTTCAAGAGTCATAACAGGAAATGGATCTTCATTGATGTTAGTTTTTTAAATATTAGGAAAGATAAGGTCTTTCGAGTCTATCTATTCTTGAATCAGATTTTGAAATAAAATGCACTCATTTGTGTCATGAGAAAACGCATTATGCCATTTACAATAAGGTTTCCCTTTTATTTCAGACTTCGAAATAAAATGCACTCATCTGATTGTTTGATGATGTCCCTTTGTTTGATTGTTTCTACGCTTATACACTTCCCACTACTGTTTTTTGGTTTCTTTGCAACCTCTACGTCTTCAACTATTCCTGGAACCGCTTCCAACTTCTCCTTCAAATTTCTTAATTTTGGCGCCCATTTGCTGGTACCAAATTGATCCCGGATCTTAGACTTCTTCTCGCTATTGTTTCTATTGAGCCTCCACTAAATCTAGCCCATACTTTCTCTTTTTCGAATCTTCAACCATTTCGATTTTGGATCTCTTTAGACCTAGGTCCACCTGATTTTACCCAAATCATTCCTTTTTTGGGCTTTATTCGGCCACAGGTCCAATTTGATTATTATTTCCAGGTTATTCCTTTATTGGACTTTTTCAATTCGAATAACCAGTTTAGTTTTTAAGTGTAAACACCAGCACATCAACAAGCCTTTCCTGAATCGTTTCTGGCGCACCTTGAAATTATCATGAGAAGGAAGTTTTACCTTTTCTATAATTGAAAATAAAAATTAAAAACAACTCTGTGATTGTAACAAATCAAAATCTAGACTACATACCCAGCCATCAAAGTGCTAATTGTTTAGTGGAGCCAAGTAAAAGAACATAAAGTACACGTGAATACTTGCTCAAAAATAAACTAAGGATACCGCTTTCAAAGGTAAAAAGTTAAGGGAAAAGGAAGAAATAAAGTAACACAGATCTATGTTACTATTTCCCACCTTAGCGGCATTTAGCAGTGTTTATGAGCCGTTTGACCAGATTACAAACCCTTATTTTAAACTTCATAGAAATTAAAATTTTCACATAATTTTACAAGCCAAAAACAGGTGGGTCTAATGGTGGACACTAGGAGAACGGCTCACTGAGCTCGAGTCAAGCTTTTTTGAGCCGACCCGGCTTGTTAGTCACCCCTACTGTTATACATGTCTTTGGTCTGGAACCGTCTCAAATAAAAACTACCTACAATGTACTTTCTTCTTATTCATCTCGTCCCTCCAACTCCCACGTTTCACTTAATTCTCTCAAACTTTTCTTTCTTCTCTCTTCAACTCCAATGTGTCTCTCTTCTATCACAAAACTCCTCTTCAATACTTATTATGGTTAATGTATTTCTCGTCGAATTTATTAAAACTTGGATAAGTGTAATTTGTAAGAAAGAATAACTGTCATGAAACGGTTTGGAAATTATAACTTGGTAGACTTGTACACTTTCGACCTCCAATACGGAGAAGTATATGTTCTCAAACTTTCACATTTCTCATTTCCATGTTCTGTTTTACAACACGTGCAAGAATGCCCTTTATGCAAACCTTTCATGGTATGCATGTGAATGAGAGCTCATCAAGGGATATGTATACACTCGTCTCCAAAACTGGCCAACTTTGAAACTCAACAACATCTTCTCTGTATTACGGACGGAAAAAGAAAACTGAGACATTCACATAGATTCTGGAATATTCTTAAAAATCTAATAACATATACTGCCAAAAATCAAGTAATAACACCTCTGAGATAATTTAAAAAAAAAACAAAAGACAATGGATCTTATAGCATACTTTTTGGGCATGGCCTTTTCACCTGATTTGTAGCTCCACTCGATTACTTTCGGAACAGCCTTCTCAAGAGGATCACCAACCTATATCCAGGAATGGAGGAAAACGTTGTAACTATAGGAACAAAAGTTCACTTCGGAGAGCTAAGAAATATATGGCAACATAGATAGGACACTGGATTATTATGAAGCTGGAAGGCCACAATTGAATATATACTTAGCACTCGGTACCCCCAGCGAATCAGAACCTTCATATACATTACGCAGATTGCGGCCTCAAAAATCTAGCTGGATTTTTTTTCTTTATTTATCCCATTATTTAGACGCACGCAGAGATAAAACAAAAACTTCAATGCATCATACCCCTGAATGCTAGTCCTTGCATTCTTGCAACAAGGGTTCTATTACCCCTCAAGTTATTCAGACTTCTGAAAGAGGGAAGGCCAACATTGAGGAAAAACAATACCAGTACCTTCTTGCATCTTGAAGGTCTTTTAATTTCTATTATACAATTCTTTTGTTGGGTGTCTGTGTGTATATAATAGTAGCAGTCTGGTTGGTAGTGGTTTATCAAATTATTCGCTCAAAACCTAGAGTTCAACAGGCCACCAATACAGTCTGAGTAAATCCATAAGAAACTTTTGTCCAAAATGTATAGTGTTTTAAAAACAACTTAAACTAGTCACCTGAATCCAGACCATTTCCCACTAAAACAAACATGTAACTAAACAACTTAATTGTCTGCCGACAAACTTCACTTTTATGGAGTTACTAGCCTTAGATTGTGTTTTCCATTCGAATTTATACTCTCTCTTTCACCCTATACTTAACAAATTATGTATATGAATACAGCATGATTATATTCCACTTCCCATCAACCGAAAATGGGTACTAAACACACAAGTAAAATATAATTGTATCATCAAGTTTAAGTTGATCTGCAAGGACAAGGGTAGTGTTTGCTCAAATGACCATTCAGGATCTAAACCGTTGGATTTAACTAAGTGTATGAAATCCACACTGTCTGATGCCAAAGATTGACTATTGAGTCGAAAGAAAAGTTATACCAGCTTATTATCCACAAAGACGAAAGCATGACAAGAAGCAAGTATTTCCAGAGTTCTGTCAGGCACTTTAAACATTTCTATGTCCAAGTTTTCACTGTCTGTCAAACCACCAACTCCAGAAAATTCCTGAGGAGCAAAGCGCAAAAATCAATATTGTTAACAAAAGGCTCAAACAAGAAATAATACAGTAGACCTTGAGCAGACATACCATGTCATTAGATGTTAGTGTCCCGGTCTTCTCAAAACAGCATATATCAACTTGCAGAGAGGAATATATCAAAATCATGCAGCAGTACATGCTTTAAAATCTACCGAACATCAAAGCCACAAAAAAATAACCACAAACATAAAGAGTGATGACAGACAAGGGCATCAAAAAACCATCAAATTACAGAATGGAAACAAGGTAAAGTTTACGATGTTACCAAATGGCAGGTTGAATTCTAAATAAGACACAAACCTAAGATATTTTCTGGCATAATTTGATTATATGAGCTGTAGTCCAACTAAACTATCATGATAGGCTTGAAATATGTTGAAGAAATTCCTCATCTGTAGTTAGTTAATTATTTAGTAAGTAATAATCAGTCATAGAAAGTTAAGCAGCACTATTATTCTGTGCATCTCTCCTGAAAATAGGAACAAGTCGTGGTTTGCGACCATGATTTTGCACTCGTTTATTATGGAATAATGCTCACTAGCAACAAAAGATTCTAATGATAATCTGTACAAGTTTTCTAATTATCCGAGTTATAACTGGGATGAGGTTTTGCTATAGTATACTTAGTTGGTCAGTCAATGGCACTAGACCAAACAAATTCAACAGTTGAGCTTGACCTGACTGTTAAATAAGCAAAGTTTTAATGATCTTGTAATCATAATCCAACAATCTTAAGCTATATCAAAGCAGGATTATATAATCTAGGGAGGGGGCATCTTAGCGTGGCTTAAATTCTTTCTACATAAATGGATCTCAGTTTACACTAAATTGTTATTGTATTCAAATAAATACACATCTTCGTGGATTAAATTGTAATTCTTCAAATTGTTATACAATTTATAGAATCATCATCATGTTCCAACAGTAATCAAGATATAGTCAAAACTGCCACAAAACCTTGATTATGGACAACAAAAGGAAAAAAATAAAAATTATTTTAGCTAGTAATGGACAGGACACCACATATTATAATTCAGAGTTACAAAAGGGAGGGCCAAATAAGTTGTCCTCCTCGGGCAGATTCGACAAAAAGAGAAGATATAAGAATCTCCTAAGTCCTAACCTGCTTTAATTCACGATTACTGTATTCAAAAGGAATGATTTTAGATAGAAGATATAATGAAACCATCCTTTTTTACTGCAATTATTCAGAAAAACCAACAGTTTCTAATAAAAAGACACACTGTTCCAGGTACTTGCCAAAATAGGCTGCGAATCCAATCACAAAATGATATCCACCAAGATAAACACGCATGAGAAGTTGTATCAAACAAGATACTAAGATCACTCATAAAACTTGTACTACTCACCTTTCCAGCAAATGGAATTCTAAATGGCTCGGTACAGTATATCCCACGGCGTGCTAGGGCAATCAACAATGTATTAACTGCTATAGATAGCTCCATTGGCAGTTCAGGGGGGATCACAGAAGTAATAATCAATGAACAACTCAAAAGAAGCTTGTATTTACTCCTTGTTGGATCCTCAAGGCCCTACATAATAAGAGCTCCACTTCGCCACACAACCAATATCATAATCTCAACTATTAACATGCCTGAGGACTGGCATATTCATCAGTATCTAAGGAGGCCAGTTTACCTTCACAAGGACATATCCAGTGGTTATTAATGCAAATACTACTAAGAATAAAATAAAGAGCCCGTTTTCCCAGCTATTTGCAGTAACCTATAGATCATATAAAATTAATGGAAAATATACCAAACAATCTTAATCCAAATGTTTTGCCCCAACAGTTCTAGATCCTTAGAGACTAGTACTGCATTGTTCTTTGAGAATGAATTTGGCTTGCTGCTATTGCATATTCTTAGCTACTCTATGGTACAAGTTAGGAACTATACCTAACAATCTTAATCCAAATGTATAAGTGTTATGGATAAATATAAATTGTAGGGAGAATTAAGAAACAAAGAAAAGAGTATCATGAAAATTGCAGAAACCAATCTTCCATTAGGGTGTAGACTCGCCAGTCAGAATAGCTTCATTCACAATGGCACTTCCAGCTAAACTAAGCATGTCTGCAGGTACACTTATCTTCTCCATCCAGACCAGTTGAGCGAACACATCCCCAGGAAGAAGTTCCGTACTAGAGATAATATAACTATATTATTTGTATTGTTGAAGAAGACTTCAAAACTTATTCTACTTGCTCACCCCTAGGTATGTGAATTAACTAGCCCAATCGAACCACCTACTTTTATCCAAAAGTTTTTAATGTGTCAACAAACATGAACATTCTATTATATATAAAGTGAATTCTATTTCATATAATTCCCTAAGAGATTAATTTATTACAGATGTGATTTACACCCATCCAGTGTACCTGTATGATGAGTCTTCAACATTACTTTTTAGAATAAAATTAATCAGACGCCCACACACACACAATAGATAAGACTCGGTTGGATCCTTGAGCACAAAAAATAGAGCAATATCAAATTTACTCATGTCAACTCACAGGTGTGACGAAGGTAAGAAAGGAAAGCCTTAAACAGAATCTGAACTGAAAACATATGATCTAGAGCATAACTATTAGCACAACTCTAACTGTTTTTGCCCTAATCTGTTTCTTGCATCAAATGTTTCAATAAACATCCATATTCAATTAATGCTCCCCGCAATTCACACCAGCCCATTCAACCATACAAAGAGAGATAGGAGTTTATCACAATAAGTTCATCCCAACAAAGAGAGAGATAGAAATTAAAGTATCAATCCAGAATGGTAGATTTTCAGTACAATTGCAAGAAATGGTATAAACTGAATGGAAAAAATACTAATTACAGTCGTATTTCATTCTTCTTCACCCCTCTTCATTCTTCTTCATCTTGATTCTTTTTCTTCCTGCTTTTGCTTTTGATCTTCTTCTTGTTCTTCCTGCTTTTGCTTTTGATCTTGATTTACTTCTTCTTGTTCTTCCTGCTTTTGCTTTTGATCTTGATCTACTTCTTCTTGTTCTTCCTACTTTTGCTTTTGATCTTGATCTATTTCTTCTTGTTCTTCCTGCTTTTGCTTTTGATCTTCTTCTTTAGCCCCCTCTCCCTTCCACTTCCCCTTCCTGTGTGCATGTTCATGTTCAGCCCTTTTATGCATAATCAATTCTGCTTCAGTAGAAAACAGATTCAAGCATAGCGTGCATAGGAACTCTAAGTTCCTATGCCTCCGTGAGTTGTGCGATACAATCGCATTTTCAGTCTCAAACCTTCCGCCGTCGCACATTCCTGCATAGCAGTAGTAAACCATTTTATTGCTCTCTATTATTCTCTATTGATCTTGATTTTGGGTGGGTCTTGTGGTGGTGATCATATGGGAGAGAGCGGGTATTTGTAGAGTCTTGCCGCGGGGCATTTCTTTAAATTTTGAAGTTTGGCCAAATCCGGCAAAATTGCAAGTTTAGTCCCATAGGATATTGGCTATTTTAATTATAGTCTAACGCTTTTACGCGACTTTAGAAATAGTCCCTATAATTTGATAAAGTTGCAATGTTACTCCTTTTTTAAAGCAATGTGATCCCGCGCTCTTTATATTCCGTTAGTTTTTAACGAGAAAACTAACGGAGTTGACCATTCAGTCGAAAACTAATAGAAGGGTCAACTGAAAAATTACATTTTGCCCCCTAAAACTATATACCTTATATTAGACACCCCTAAGTATATTCTTTTGTCATTTAACCCCTGAAAAAATAAAACAAAGTAACGGAAAACCAAACATGATTTGTCCCCAACTGTTTTTAATTTTTTATTATTTTTCAGGGGTAAGAAAATTAATATTTGTTTAGGGGCTGTTTAATATAGCTTGTATAGTTCGGGGACCGTATGCAATTTTTTAAAAAATATTTCATTAGTTTTCGATTACTTTTAACCTAGAATAAAGTATGAGAGCAATGTTGTTTAAAAAAAGGACTAACGTTGCAACTTTTTCAAATTATTGAGACTATTTTAAAAATCACATAAAGCGCGAGACTAAAATTAAAACGGCTCTATCTTAGGGACTAAATTTTCAATTTTGCCTGCCAAATCTCATCAATAGTCCCTTTCTTTAATCATTTGTCTCACTTTAATCCCTTTTCTTCTCATTTGCGCTAAATTAATCCCTCAATTCTCATTTTCATCCTACCAAGGTCCTTCGACTCAATTTTCCAGTCCAAGATTGAAAATGTTAAGTATAAGGGGCAAAACCGGTATTTCATTTGGAGGATGTTTTTTAACCTTATTTTTCCAACTCCTTACTCGTAAATCCCTAATTTTCCCACTTTTTTTCCCAACCCACGTAAACCCTAGAATATTAGGGATTTCAAATATATTCTCTAATTGTCTTTTTATAAGTCTAATACTAAAAGATGATGATACTTCGTGCTAGAGGAGATAATGGCACCCCTAATTACGGTAAGTTTGAGTAGAAAAAAGTTTATTTATCCAGTTAATGGCTTATTTGGATTGATGAATGATTTTTTGTTGTTTAGTGCCCACATGACTTGATCCGAACAACAAAAGAGTTGTTGTCTCTAGATTATCATGCAGAAAAGCAAGAGAAAATTTCTCTCTTATTCTCTTAGAGTGGACGACTAGCAGAGAGAGGAGATGAGGGAATTTTTCATTGTTTGGAGGCTTGTAGGATTAGAATGATTTGTTCGATTAAAACCCGCAAGTGTTAAATATTTATACTTAAATAAAACACTTAAAGCCCATTAACCATTTAAGTAAGCAAGACTAGCCCATGAGGACGCCCACTACACGTGCGGACTCGGCCTAGCCGAGTCCATGTACTTAGTCTTACTTTCATGAATTAAATTATTATTTTATCTAATAAATAAATTAATTGCTTTGGGAATTAATTCATCCAATGAATAATTAATTAATTATTTAATATTTAATTTATCTGATAAATTAAATATTTTACTCCTTCCAAAATATTCTCATTATTTTTCTTTGCTAATCTTTGAAGCGCATTTAGGTTCATCTCATTTGGTAATAGGAGGAGACCAAAGGATGTGAGTAACACCTACCCAGTCACGTGATCCACATCATAGCCCAAATGGGATCGATTGACTGGATCATTTCGAAACCTTTTCAATTGTGAATGTCGTATGAGTATAAACTTTTTTTTCTCGTGTCCCAGTCAAGTGAGAGTTATGACGAAGTCAAACTCACTAAACTTGATCATATGTATAAATTATAATAATACAAGATCACTATGTTTGCTTTTGTGCCTGACACAAACAAGTCCAATGCTTTGGCCAAAGACTTTGATCTCAATCATTTATAATCACATAGGACATATTCTCATTTACTTATGCAAGAACAAATTCCATCTTGGTAATCGGTTAAGAATATCACTCACCTATCAAGTTGCATTTTGAGTTCGACCCCACCAATGGGTGAATTTGGTTTCACTACTTTAGTGACAGACTTAATGTTACAAGTGCATATTCAACTTGATTCCACATGTCATGGGTTCACGCATACCTATCACAATCAATCAGTTCTATCATTGATTGTCACAGAGTGAAAATCCATATGACAGAATTAATGTGATTCGAGTTTGAACTCATCAGTCTCACCGATGTGTCTACAACATAAGCTCCCACTGTCCCATAGTGTTGCTTGCCACTTCCCATGTCAAAGGAGTCAGGAAGAGACTGCAAGAGGAGATCATCTTGAGGATATAACTTCTCTCCATCTCTAATATTGGCTTCGAAGAGATCTTTCGACATGTCATATCAAGCAATGCAACAGTGCTCCCCATAGAGCTCAACCAGGTATGCTAGGATAGCTATGGAAGTGGTCATCCTTTCATGTGACCTTTGCAACTCATTGGTCATAGACACCAACATGTATCCCTTCACCCCAGATGTCATCCTTGGCCCATTTTTCATGGGCTTGCACCTCTCCCTCATCGGCACATGTTCTGACCGCATCCAACACGTATACCGAAGACTCCTTATTGAGGAGTATCCTCAAGTTTCGGAGCCAGTCTATATAGTTGGGTCCAGTTAGGATGTTCTTTTCGAGTAAAATTGAAAGTGGGTTTCTTTTCATGTTTGAGAGTGATAAACAAGAAAATGACTGTAGAAAGTAAACCAGATTTAATTGGATTAAATTCGTAATTGATTTGACCAATCAAAGATTAAGGACTAAAATTTTGGTGTGACTTCCACTATATTTTTTGAAATTTACACTCCTACTGATATTGAAAGTCATTGTTGGCTTCGACTTTGCAGAGGTGATTGAATTCTTTAAATGATTCAGTGGGTTGCAACCATTTAATGACATATATCCCACGAATCATTTAGACTGGTCTCCAACACCAATCTATCAAATAAATGATTCAATCTACTTGTCCCATAATACACCAAACCGCAACCCTTTAATGATACATAGGGTTGTGAACTATCTGAGTTCATTCCCACTATTACCTTTTAATCTAACATTTTGAATTTCACCTTGCAACTCTTTAACGATATATGGGGTGAAATATGCTTCGATTAAGGCATCTAATGCGCTTATTAAAATTTTAAATTATATCCAAATGTATAACCCCCACTAACTGGGATGAAACCATGCACTGGATACAATTTTAATCTTTTTAATTTAGTAGAGGGAGAGGATGTCTTGCACCTTTTACTAACTCATTATTATTTAGTTGGGAGAATTTAGTTCTCGATGATTAAATTGGTCTTACTATGCATATTAATTATTTATATAGCATAGTTCTTGGATCCTGCACGAGATATACAACTAATATAACAAGCTCATTTTACAGAAAATAATCAACACACTCGAACATTGACTTTTCTAGAGGGCCCAAGCCAATGGGTCATTATAAACGAAAAAGGCATGAATGAAAAAACCTAATCTAGTCTTCATGGGCTCCTCGTCTCCATCGGTCTTCAAAAGCCTAATCTATTACATTATTTTAAAACAACTTATATGTAAAATCTAGGCAAGCAATAAATGGGCTAGAATTCAGCCCTTCCAGCCCATGGAAAAAGATACATCATCTCAAAAAATCCAAGTTCATGGTCGGTGTCACCATCACATAATACATACTCGCAATTAAAAAAAAAAGCACTTATGTTGGTGATGAAATAATTAGTCCAACTAATTAATCCCATATAATATTCTAAATTTTATATATTTAATATTTTAATTAAAATCAATTTAGTCCAACTAATTGACTTAAACATATTAAATTCCAAATTTTATATATCTACTTTTAGTTAAAAAATTTAATCCAACTAAAAATTTTATATACAAAATACCAAATTTTATACCATATTATAATTTAAATCCCCGTTCAAGAAAGGTTCATATTTAATCCGAAAATCAATTATAATTCTCTAAAAAAATAATTGATTAACTCCAAAATATAATCATCAATCTAATCCGAGAAAAAATAATATTTAATCAAAAATTAATTATAATTATGCAAGGAAAAAAATTAATTCATTCCCATTAAATATTTTATATTCCAATAAATTATATTTGGGAACGATTTTATCAAACCCGTGTCACCATCCTGTTGATCCCAGGTGGAATACAAAGGGTCGGGAGGGGGGGGGGGGGAAGGGGGTGATTGAATAGACCCTAAAATTTTTTTCAAACTTCAAATTTTCGTATTAAACTTTTGCAGGTGTTTGTCTTGAGAAGACAGTGATACAAGGTCAGCGCTTGCCTTTTTAGGTTTTAGGACTTGTTTTAGAAAGATAACTTAGATAGAAAATTTGAGTACTTGATCAAAGATGGATCAAGCAATTAGAACTTATATCAGGGTTAGCACAACGGAAGATTTTTGCAAGTCTATAATGAAATACTTCGAGCCCTTAGAAAACACTTAGTTGCTTTAATTTTAGTTTCAAAGATATGCTTTATGACAAGATGATAAAATGATGAATAATAAAGCAATAAAACAGTAAAATAAATGACACGAGAATTGAAAGATTCACTGGGTGTGTGTAATCCCAGTTACGTCCTTCTACTCCTTTCCACACAGAAGGAATTCACTAAAATGAATTACAAAGCTTCACAAAGACAACTTTAACATTATAGCAAAAGGTGAATATTTGATCTTAAGTTCCCTGATCACACAGATTTTAACTCTGCTAAGATCTTCTTCTGACAAGCTTCTTTCACCTAGAAATATGGCTTCATCTTCAACAACTTCGTCACAAGAGGGAAGAGGTTGATAGATTTTATCAACGGTTTGTTTAATTTGAAAAGTTCAAACACTTTGAGAATATCTCTTTGAAAGGTTGGGTTCTTCTATGAAGATGTATGAGATACTTGTTGGCTGTAGAGATGTATAAGCTTAAAAGAATTTGGCTATGAAATTTTAAGCTTTTGTATTTTGGATAGATTTCAACAACATAAGTGTATATCAAGATTTTGATAATTTTCTCGGTATATAGGGTTGAGTTGTGAACATCTATTTATAGACATTCTTGGGATTTATTCGTTAGACACATGTGAGCGTGTGTCTTACACTCAGTGAGTATACTGCCTCTTTTCTGACATCTCAGAAAATCCGCTGCACAAAAGTTGGTGTGGCAGGCTTACTTTGAGTTGACAGCTAATGGGAAAGGCATATCCGTACTTCAATAGTCCTTATCACATTTAATGCTCTTATCAAGCATTTGATACATTTGAATTTAGTTCCCGTTGGAAATAAATGTCCGTTGAATGTTTGCATTTAAGTCCTTATTGACTTCGAATTTAATTCAGGTGAAATCTATCGCTTGGGAGCTAAGTTATCCTGAATGATCTTCAAACGCTTGGAGGTCGCTTAGATGATCTCATATCTTCAATGTCTTCAGACGCTGATTTTTAACTTCAACTTGATAGACTCACCTAGAATCCTATCAACGTCCAAGCACTTAGATACTAGTCTAAAAACTATAAAGATAAAAATCCATAGATAAAATTACAATTGGATAACTTGTTAAACGCTTCAACATATTCTATTAAAGATAAACTTACATAAGCTTTTGGGGTCTAACATATTACCTATCTTGTCATCATAAAAACATTTAACAAGAAATTTCTTTTCCCCTTTTTGATGACGTCAAGACTTTAATTCTTTTACAATCCAAGAGCTAGAAATGACCAAAGATTAAAATTAATTCAACGTTTAAACAATTATAATTGTTGACTATAAGTTAGCACAAATAGCAAGAAACAAGATCTTTCAACAAAAACTCATTCATTCATACATAGAACAAGTAGGTACAATGAGTTCAAGTAAAGTGAAAGCATACACAGATATATAAGCGCTAAAAAGATAAAGATATTTAAGCTTAGAGCTTTCTTTTTGGATTAGATGGAGGAGGCTTGTTTGCTTATTTGCGATCTTTTTCTTTGCGCGATGCAAACTTCCACAATCTATTATTTGCTTCCATCAGGAGCTCGTAAACCGGCTCTAAGAATTTCTTATTTCTTTTAGCAACCAAATCTTCAAAGTTGAAGACTCGCTTGTTCCATATGTAAGAATCAATTCAATGCCTAGGAGCTCATCAAAGATGAAATGAGCCTTTGTCGCTGGAACTTTACTTGTTGGATACGATGGAACAAATTCTCCATAGAGAGGAAGTCATAGCTCTTCGAGAAGCTCAATAGAGAAGTCTGGAATAGGGTAGTATTTGTAGAATTAGGGCTTACATTTCTTCAGAACCACTTGTTGGATGCTGATTATTGCTTGATGCATCTCTTCCAAGCGTTTATCCTTAGCACTTTGAGTGCTCTTGGACTTGCCCTTTCCTCTTCCCCCCTTCTTGACATCATTGCTAAGACCATCTATCTTTTTAGATAAGGTCTCAACCGCTTGACGCACAAGGTCTGGTAAAGTTCCAACAGAGCCTAGTGCATTTAGCACTTTAGTGTGGCTCTCTTCTTTGGAAAAAACTAATTGAGCTCTGGATTTTGAAGTGCTCCCTGGAGGGATTGGTTAAGCGTCGTCACCAAATTATTCTGAGAGTGTTGCATGGCGAGCTTGATATCAAATGCTTTGGACTCATTCAGCTTGGAGTAAATAGAGTTAAACGATTTCTGGCCTGAATCCATATACTTAGCAGTCTCAGAAGCGAACTTGTGAGCTTCTTTGGCAATGGATTCAATAGTCATCTCATGCATATCTTCTTCTTCGTCAGATACAATAGGATCTGTTGTAGAGAGGAAGATGCATTTACTCTTGGCAGCCGCTCTGGTACGAGGAGCATCGATTTCCATTTCTACCTCTGGAAGAATAGCGTTTGGTATTGACCTTGGAAAATTCCATTATGAGATCATCCACATCGTCCTCAGTGGTTGAAATCATTTCAATTTGAGAAACAATGCTGGAAGGGATTTCTTCCTCGAAAACTATCTCCACGTCATCATCAGATAATGCTTTATAAACATAAGGCACACGAGCTTCTGCAAACTGGTGAGCATCTTCAGTCAACTGCTAGAAGGTGGAGAAATACCCTAGGAAGTCATGGGCTTGTCTTGAATAATTTGTTCCCAAGATATATTCTCCCTATGTGTAGCTGGCTGAAAGAGTTCTGCTATAAAGTCACTGATTGGACTTTCTCTGGCAACCACCCACATTGGCCCAATAGAGTCTATAGGATGTACTGGAGCTAATCTCCGGCTAGAACCCGAAATGAGGAAAAGAGAATCCTCAGTTTGCTCCTTGGAGAGGTACAAAATTCTGTCTTTTGGCAAAACTTGTAGTATTGAGATGTACAATTTGATGTAGTCTTTCAAGTAGGGCAGGACAGCTTGAGTCAATGCTGGACTGGAGTAACCTTCCATGAGATCAATTACCTTCTGGAGATAAAAATCCAAGAAAAAGGAATCCTAGAAACTCACTAACTCTGGCCCCAATAGCCGTTTTGACATTGCGCATGAAGATTTGGTCAAAGATTTTGATAGCGTCCTTGAGTCCCAGTCTATTGTATAGAAACTCATAGCGCTTGTCACTATCTTTTTCCAAATTTACCGATGTCCTTTCTCCACTCGTTGAGGTGCTGCAGTCGGGAATAAGTTTAGATTGGCTGAGGTCTGCAAGCACTCTGCGGAGATAATTCTCAACGGGACCCTGGATAGCTGGAAGATTCTCAACTAGTCCAAGTGGTTGAATCTTGGAATTGAAGCAATATCTGGAAAATTGTTTCCTTCTTTCGTGAATACCACTTCTAAATTGAGTTGGTTTAGCTAACATGCTTTAAACGTGTAGCACTTGTTCACGTAGCTCTCAACCCACTCAATCTTCTAGAGTAACTAACCAACCCCTGCGGTTAACACAACACGCATACCTTTGTCCTGGATGCTTTTAAAATTCTGAAAGCGCTCAAGATTTGGACTGTAGTCCTCTTTCCAGACTCTTTCAAAGTAGAGTTGCTCTTCTTTTGAAATTATCCATTTGATATCAGCAATTTTATTAGGGATTTCAACTCCTTTAGCTTTCCACAAATGAAGTGGTCGGCTAGATTTGACGTGTGTGTAGTGATGGACCTTCTCGGGAAAGTGAGAATATCCAAGACTTGATGGAGGATCCCATCGCCTGGAGTACACATGGCGAATAGGTGGAGGAGCCACGTGCGGTGCGGGAGGAGCAACACTTGATGTAGGAGTAACAGTTGGTGACCGGTAGGTGATATGACAAACTAACAAATCATCCTCCTCCCCCTCACTGTCAGGAGGATCAGAAGAAGCAGGAAAGAATGGACCATGTTCCATGAAGGTGACATCGGCGGACATAAGGAACTTGTTGAGAATAGGACAATAACACTCATATCCTTTTTGTAACCGAGAATAACCTAAGAAAACATATTTTACTGACTTGGGATCTAACTTCGTAACAATAGGACGAACATCACGAACAAAACAAGTACTACCAAATAGACGAGGTTCAATAGGAAATAAGGGTTTTGTGGGAAATAGAATGCTATGTGGAATCTCACCATGAAGGACAGAAGACGACATACGATTAATGAGAAAAATTGGCCGATGAGACAGCATCCGCCCAAAATTTTTTAGGGACATGTGTTTGAAGAGCAATGCTCGGGCTGTCTCAAGGAGGTGTTAGTTTTTTCTTTCAGTGACTCCATTTTGAGATGATGTATCAACACATGAGGACTGATGAAGAATTCCATGTTTACTCATATAAGTCCGAAATGAATCTGAAAAGTATTCTTTTGCATTATCACTTCGCAAGGTATGCACTGGAATATTAAATTGTGTTTGAATTTCAGCACAAAAGGCAGTAAAATGACTGAATAATCAGATTGATTCTTCATAAAATAAATCCAAGTCATTCTAGAAAATTCATCAACAAAAGTAACAAAATACCGAAAACCAGTTTTGGATATAACAGGATATGGACCCCAAACATCGGAATGAACTAATTCAAAAGGAGAACATACTCTTTTATTGTCTCGAGAAATATAAGACAAACGATGATGTTTTGCAAACTGACATGACTCACAATCTAAAGACGGTAGACTCTAGAACTGAGAACAAAGCTTCTTCAACGCAGGTAAAGACGGGTGGCCAAATCAACAATGGGCGTTAAAAGGTGTGATGACAACCGAGCAAGCAATGGACCTGGGCACTGGTGCCTGGGTATCCAGAATGTAGAGACCTCCCGATATATGTCCTCGACCAATAATCTGCTTCGTTAAAAGATCCTGAAATAAACAATGATCGGGAAAGAATGAGACACAACAATTTTGGGCACTAGTAATTTTTCTCACAGAAAGTAGATTAAAAGAGAAATCTGGTAAATTCAAGACAGATGAGAGTGAAAGGGACGAGGTAGGATGATTGGTGCTAGACCTGAGAATGGTGGAGGTAGAACCATCAGCTAAAGTGACGTGGGATGGACAGGTGTGTGGTTTAAATGGGGTAAAAATATTAGTACTGTAGAGAATATGAGATTTGGCAACCTAAAATTAAGAATTAAGCCCTGCCAAGAAACTCATAATGGTCATCTTCTCCCGTTGAGCTTGTTGCACTTTAATATCAGGACTAAACGATAGACATTTAATTCTTCATAAATCTTCTTAAAATTCATAAAATAAGCCTGAAGAGATTGATCATTTTGCTCAGGGCGATAAAACTCCTTACAAACTTCATAAATATGAGATAAATTTCCTTTTCCCGAATAAAAAATCCTAAATACTCCATCAGTTCTTTGACATATCCATAATGATTAATCATGCTAACCACTTCAGTATTAATGGAAATCCTAATTTGCAAAAATAGCCTAACATCATCTTTCTGTCAGTCTTTGCCAGTGTTATTCTTTGGTCGATCATCAGTAAGATGATCATCCTTAGTGATACTCTATAAATATATTCTAACTGTCTTACACCAATCAAGATAATTAAGACCAATTAGTTTATGTTTTGTGATTTTAGACATCACCGGAATCACGTATGTCATAACGACAGTCTGTTTCTCGTTACCCATAAAGTATTAAATTCCAGATTTAAAAGAATATCAACCACACAGCAGGAACAAACAGCAACAACAAGAAAACAGACAGCACAAGTGCAAAAGTTATGAACCCAAAGCCAAAAAGAGCAAATTATTAGATAAAACTTGGTGGGGGAACCAGAGAGGGCCACTTCAACGCCGGAATAAGTAGCCAAAGTGCGAACGGAGCAGACACACGCCGCCATGTGCCGACGCGTGAAAGAGAGGCGAAAAACTTTGGCTCACGCGCAGATCGCAAAAAGTGCCGAAATTTAGTGACCGACCGAAAATTGGATTGCGAAGCTCCCTTGGTGGGCAATGAGATCGAATGGTTACACTACATGGGTGACCCAGCGGAAACCGAGGTAGCTCACTTGGGCAACCAAAAAAATTTCAAACCCTAGGTATGTTCTGGCTCTTATACCATGTAAACAGGGAAGAACGAATTCATTGTATGTATTATTATTCAAGAATATGCACATATTTGTATACAAGAGCTACAATTTAAATAAGGTAAAGAAATAACTCAAATCCCTAAAGATCTGCCTAAATGTATAAACATTCCTATTATAACACATCCAATGATCCAAAGTACCGTGTCCACACTTTCGGGCCCGTTTGGTAATCATAGTCACACTATTTCTATTTTAGTCTGTCAAAACATGTTTGGTAAATTTTTCAAAGTTTGAGAAATTTGAAAATAAAAACTCGAAAATATATTTAGTAAATTTATAGAGAGGGAGGCGGCATGCTCGTGGGTGGGTGGAGGTGGCGGGCTCAACGATGAGTGAAAGGCGATGGTGGTGGGCTCAACGATGAGTGGAAGGCGAAAAGGAGTATCGATGGTGGCGATGGTAGCGGGAGGCTTCAGGATGTGATGGTGGTGGCGGGAGGCTTCGGGATGTGGTGGTGGTGGCGGGGTTCCAACAATGATGGTGGAGATGGGGAAGGATAAGAGGTTTGGGGATAGAGCAGGAGGTAGCTATAGTGTTAGTGTTGATATTGGAATTGGTGGCATAATGTTAGGGTAGAATTTTGGTTTTGGGGAAGAATGTGAAAAAGGAAAAGAAATAAATAAATAAACTATAAAATAAATAAAGAAATAAAAAATTAATTAATGCAATAATAATAAAAGAAAATATATATAGTGTAAATCTTTTAAAAAGATAAGGGTATTTCGATCTTTATATCAAAGTTTGTTAG
This sequence comes from Buddleja alternifolia, assembly GCA_019426215.1. Classification (NCBI taxonomy): domain Eukaryota; kingdom Viridiplantae; phylum Streptophyta; class Magnoliopsida; order Lamiales; family Scrophulariaceae; genus Buddleja; species Buddleja alternifolia. The sequence goes on along the minus strand of CM033390.1, from coordinate 23,031,406 downwards.
CAAAAATGCGCAGGGGAGGCAGTAAGTATATTCCTAAAAATTATAAAGAGTTTCTTGTTATTTTTTTATCCTAGGGGGACAAATTGATAATTAGGCATATTATAGATGCGTCGTATGTAATTAATTTTTTTAAAAAAATTAAAAGTTATTAACAATCTTTCTGTGTTTGCAAAACACAAAGACAAATCAGCAATAATTTTACCAAAACACGTTTTTAGTTTTTGTTTTCAGTATTTTTGAAACATAAACATACAAACTCAAAACGGTTACCAAACGGGCCCTTAAATGTTCCCTAATGATCTGAGCTGAAAACACTTTCTCTTAACCACCCCAACATACACGCATTAATTATTTTGTACGCAGCTACATAGATTTGGTAAGATATCTGCGCTATACCAACACTGCTCAAAATCTCCATTGCCCACAAACTCACTCTCAGCTTTGAATGGAGGAACAAGTATTATGGGATTCCTCGTGCGATCCAGAATCATCGTCGGTGTTCGAGAGAGATCGACATATATTTTATCTGGAGATGATGTATCAGCTATTGCCGTCCCCCTATCAAGCCCAAGAAATCAATCGCCTCACTCTCGCCTACTTCATTATCTCTGGCCTCGACATCCTCCGCGCACTCGATCGGGTATATATATATATATATATATATATATCACCCTACCCTATCCCTATCTCCTCCTTTACTCAATTTTTTTTGAATTTTTGAATGACTAAAATGTCCGAGTCAGTGTGAAGTAATTAGTTCTTTTATACATAGTAATTATTGCTGAACTAGGTTTTGAATGCCTGTTAGGCTACTTTCTGAATTGATGATGTGATTTCTTTCCAATGTGTTACCCCCTTCATTCAGTTTAATGTTTGGTTTTTTGTTGAATGAGTCAATGAGAGAGTACCTAACATCAATGTTCGAAAGCTCAGACCTTCCTTATAATTGACATGGTGACGGAATCGCAATTACTGGTTCAAATGTTCTATTAGCAAACCAAATTGTGACTTTATAATTATGTCATAATTAGTTTTCTATTGAAAAATAAATTAAATAAAAGTTACTCAAGATTGAACTTAAAATGATATATAATTCATCTGTATGCTAATTTCAGAAAATAGGCCTCCTCATCATTACTTATAAGATTGTGATCAATAATTCAACAATAATATTTTGATTACGCATAGATCATATATATGAATTAAAATGCAAGCAAATACAAAAAGATAGACACCTTAGATAAATAACGGGCAAGGAGTAAATCTTTTATCAATTTTACATTGCTGAAAACAATAACACGTGTTAATGTGAGAAAAATAGAGATCATGACAAAAAGCAAGGAGCTAAATCTGAGTTAAAACTTGTAGATAAAAGTCTCGTTTGAAGTATGAAATTGGAAACCCTGACCCATGCAGTAACATTAATACCCCATTTGTGAAAGGAAGAACATGGAGTTCTTTTTCCACTCTGCATTGGCTGGGAGATTTCATTCAAATCTTTTCAATGGTTTTGATTGGTATGATGGAAAATAGGAGCGTACCGGGGGGGGGGGGGGGGTGGTGTTTTCATTGTTAGTATTCAGCTGCTAGAGTTTTATATGCTTGTCCAGGAAGTGAGGTACTCTATAAGTTTATGTAAAACATATTGTATATTTAGAGACATATCTTGTTAGAAACAATTTGAGGTAGATCTTTAGGATATTAAGTGGTAAGTTTTGGGTTTCGATTGGACCCACACCTAGAACGAGTTCAACTGATAGTCTGGGTAGTTAAAAAACCAGTCCCGGTCCTGTTTCTTTATCCGTTCATGACATGGCTTTTTGAATTGGGAGTTAGTTTGGAGTTATGGCATAATACAATCATATTTCCTGCCTATCGAATATATGCAGTGGTTAAAGACATTAAGATTCAGTTTGCTCTTTAGTATACGTATGATATATCTATAGACATTTGGTATGCTGTTCATGGGGTTCAGAATGCACGATTAACTGCTTCGGTTCTTAACGAAAGACATTTCCCTTGCAAGTTGTGACACGAATTGAGGCCTTAATTGCATGCTCTAAGCATAGTTAGCAGATTGTGTTGAGTTCCACAAGATAATTTCCTTTACTTTGTGTTATTTTCTTCTACAGATTGACAAGAACGCGGTTATTAATTGGGTTTTATCACTACAAGCTCATCCACAGAGTGAGGGCACATTGGAGAAAGGTAAGGGAATTGACTTTTAAGTGTTTCTTTATTTTTTTAGTCAAATAAGGCTATGATTGAGAAGGTGTGATATGTTACATGATAACTGTATCTGCCACAGGACAATTTTATGGATTCCACGGTTCCAGAAGCTCCCAATTTCATTCAAATGATACTAGGGTATTTAAACTGGTTATATACATACTGAGTAGGCAGAAATGCTAAACGGTGTATTCACTTTCTTTTCTTGTTGAAGTACGTGACTGTTTTTCTTTTCCTCTTTTGTGTGTATTTAAATAAATCTTTGCAGTCAGCAATCCCCAACGGTAGTCACCTGGCGAGCACGTACTGTGCACTTTCCATACTGAAGACTGTTGGCTATGATTTATCCCTTATTGACTCTGATTTATTACTGAAATCAATGAAAAACCTTCAGCGGCCTGATGGATGGTACTGTAATTCTTGTTTATTATTTTGCTTGATTCTATGGTTTGTCTTTTGGTTATTTGCAGACTTTTTTGGTACTTAGTTATGTTATATTATTTAATTTCTTTTTTTGTCCTTTTCAAGAAGTTGGTAAACCAATATCTACTTATTAAGGGTCAGCTTGATGAGAGGAACTGTGTCAAATTTTCTCCTTTTAGAAAATTCCATTTTTTTTTTCTGACTGTCTATAGAAGCCTGAGCGGTTGGATGCAAACATTTGTGTTTTTCTTGTTTTCTTTTTTGGGTCTTGAGATAGGTTATTCCATGAATCTGGAGATTTTTATGAATATAGTTACTGTAGCCTCGAAGAATGTCAGTGAACATGGACTTATTCACTATCTTATGTCAGATGGACCAAAGAAGTAATGTTAATGGTTAACCTAGTTCACTGTTTTAGCTAGATTCTAGAACCCATTTAGCTACATATATTACACCATATAATATATGGCAATGCTGGGTGGATGGTTTCATTGATTCAACTATTAGGTTGATTGATGGACTGATGGGTCAGAATATTATGAATAGATTATATCTATTATGAATTAGGACCTTGATGGTCATGGTCAGTCACGGAGCCAGAATTTTTTTTTGGGGGGGGGGGGGGGGGGGGGGGGAGAATTTTTTTCCTCCTCGAGCCAGCTCAATGATGGATCCTGGATTTTTATTTAGAGGGGGCAAGAATTTTTTCCCTGATTGAGCCAGTTCGGCAGGAGCTCTACTTGAGACTGAAATTTTCTTTTATATGCAAGCTCAAGCTCGTAATATTTATAACTTTTATATTTAAAATATATTTATATATTTTATATTAATATATGTAATTAATGAAATAATATTTGTTGAGTGCGGCAGGATCATACCTACAAATTTAAGCTCGACCTTATTACACCCCTAGTTTTTGATAGAAAAATTGTATAATTCATCCTTAAGCTTTTAAAAAAAAAGAAAAAATCATTCATAATAAGCAATTATACAATGTGGTATAAAAATTTATCTAACCTTTTGATTTCATAAAGAAATTATTTAGTGGAGAAAAATAATGAGCGCATTACTTGAGAGAATTGGGGCTCTAAATATGATGCAACAAATGAAAAGATGGAGTTGGTTAAATGAGTTGACAATTGATCCCCATTAGACATAAACATTGCATTTGACTTGCCTTAGCTAAATTGGATAGAGGTAAAAACGAAAACAAACTGGAGCATAAAGAGGAACACAAACACACACCATTAAATGATTTTTTTTGATCACTTATTGTGAAATTAATCTCAAATAATAAGCAAATGAGAGTGCAGTCAAGCAATAAAATTTATAATAAGCTACACAATTGCAAAAAATAAATAAATATAAAATTCTAAAAGTTATTGGGTGGTACATTTCTCTACTTTATAATGATAATCAAGCTAGTAATTTTGCTATCTAAAATTCTATAATTGAAGATCATATAACTACATATGTAGGAATTGTTTTCATTGAAAAGAAGTAAATCAAAGAAGATAGATTTTGAAAATTTTAAGGAGAAAACTGTCTAGACTGTTGTAGAAAATAAATGAGCTAAGTTTATTCTTTTAGTAATGTATATGATGCTTTGTCATTTGGGGAGGGAAGGGGGGCAATTTAATTCTTTTAAAAGATAATTTTATCATTTGGGGAGACTTTAAGTTTTGTCAATTTTTTTACTACTTGTAGAATTTGTCTAGAATTTAAGGTGGGCAAACTGGAAAATTTGTCAAATTTTTGCACTACTTTTAGAATATCTCAAAAATTGAGGGAGGCGGTGGCCACCTCCAGCCACCCCCTCCCTCCGTCCCTGGTCATGGTCATCGAATATTTAGTTGTAAATGTGTTTGTTTTTATCTTATTTGGTATCTTTCTCTCTTTTTGTATCCTGAAAGAGTAATTCATTACATTCATAAATGTCTTATAATTTTATCATCAAGTAGAAACCTTTTTTTAACTTTTTGCAATTTCTCGAATAATATTTGTTACATGTAATATTATCTCTTTGGTGCATCCCTGTGTATAGTCTTTTGAGTACCACACAGACTATACTTTTGTTATCCGAAATAACATCATTTTGTAGATTGTAAATATTTACTACTTAATGATTATATCCTACTTTATTGGACAGACTTCGTTTGCTATAATTCTGTGTTTCTGAATTATTTTTTTATTACTTTTCTGTTTTGACCAGACTAAAGACCATCTCTTCTATTCTTGGTGCTGCAACATGCAATTTATGTATTTGACCTCTTTTCTGAAATGAATTCCTTTGAACTATTCCAATGATTAATTTGCTTTACTGCATTAAAAATATCAGTGTAACATCCCCATTGTCCTAATGAATGCTCCTGTTTCCTTTTTTGGGACTTTTTGAAACACTATTTCAATTCCTGCTTGGGCAATTTTCTTTCCTAAAGTATCGGCTCGTCTAAATTAATTATGTGACCTCACTTGGCCCTTGCTCTTATACAGTAGTCTTCAAGTTACATGATCAACAACAAAAGGCAAAAGTTCCTGGTTTGTTTGGTTAGATCCAGTTCTTGTGCATTTCTTAAGCGAATGAATCCGGCTTCACCGCTGGTTCACTTAATCATCGCTTGAACCAGCTGGGAGGGGTCAGACTTACCTAACTACCATCGCTTTCAAGTTTACAAATGGTTATATGATAAAAAAACTACCATCACTTGGCCCTTGCTCTTATACAGTAGTCTTCAAGTTACATGATCAACAACAAAAGGCAAAAGTTCCTGGTTTGTTTGGTTAGATCCAGTTCTTGTGCATTTCTTAAGCGAATGAATCCGGCTTCACCGCTGGTTCACTTAATCATCGCTTGAACCAGCTGGGAGGGGTCAGACTTACCTAACTACCATCGCTTTCAAGTTTACAAATGGTTATATGATAAAAGAACAATAAAGCTTCAAATACTCAGAACAATCTTTTTCTCACCACAATGTTCTTACTCTCGTCTCTGCTCCAAAATTCTCCCAGCTTGTACTGCATTTTAAGCCTCAAGTTTTTGCATTAAAATGTAGCTTTTATACATAGCAGCATTTGAGAGAAAATTGGAAAAAAGAAAGAAAAACAAACTCTGCCCCAAAATTCTCCCAGCTTGTACTACATTTTAAGCCTCAAGATTTTGCATTAAAATGTAGCTTTTATACATAGCAGCATTTGAGAGAAAATTGGAAAAAAGAAAGAAAAACAAACTAAGGGGTATTGAATGACCCGAGTAGCTTCTTATACTAAGTGCACAATGATAGAATATTGAAGACATGTATTTGTCAAATGTCAGATGTGACATTGTTGACGAGCTAATGAGTAGAGTCGACTATTTTGCACATAATTCATGTTCTATATTGTTTGACTGAACATTTTTTCTTAATCTATAAAGTCTATTTAAGTTTTATGTGAATAGTTTCTACCTAAGTAAAATTAGATGTGCCATTTGAAAGAAATAGTTCTTAAGATAAAGTAAGGTTCATTCTTTTATCTTTCATTATTTTGTGCATTCCAAAATAATTGTTGGTTACCTGATCCAATAAAATACTTTTTAGTGAAACGACAGTGTTGTTTTATCATCCTCAGTCCTTGTCAGATAGATAAGATTTAAAACTTTCAGGTGTCATAGAAGTTCTTGGCTTGTCTCTGAAATTTTGCTTTCTTAGTTTTACCTTTTGACATTCTTGTGTTGAGCATGTATCTGTAAATGCATATGTACGCGAGAAACAGAAAACCTTTTAAAGAGTGTTCCTGCTTGAAGTGTTTGTGAGGGGTGAAGCGGGTCAATCGTGATTTCATGAATGTCTGGGGGCGTGGGAGAGTCTTTGGTCTAGCTAATTGGCAAAATGGAGTTGAAACATGCTCCCAGTGTCTAAACAAGATCTTTTGGTCTTTGTTGGTGCAACTTCCTTGGGACAACTGTTCACCACGCTCCAGTCAAGGAGACAAGCTCCTTATTTGTAATAATTTACGCCTGCGTGATATATATTAGCCATAGAAATACGAGGCGAAACCTGAGCAATAATATAGGTGGCTGCTGATCTGCCTCTTTTCATGCATGAAAATTCCTTTTGGAAGCACTGAGGAGGTCTTTCCTCATAATCATTTTTGTTAACAATCTAAAAATATGTCGACCTTAGCCATAATGCTAGTCTTCACCTTTTCATTGTTTCTATTTCTCTTTTGCTCTTATGTTTATTCATGAGTTTCTAATAGGAGGTTACTACTTTTGTTGGTTTACCTCCAATCTGGATCCCGTTTTGATTCTGTGATTCACCGGCGAGCTCATAGCAATTTCCTTTTTGATTTATCTGAATAATGGCCGGCTTATATAAAATCCTTCTATTTCTTGTCTCAAAACCGCTCCGAATCATTCTCTTCATGTTCCTGGACTTGCGCTTCCTCTGACCTGGTTAGGCTAGCAGAGTTAGCTACTTGATAACCTATTTGGACATTAGATGGCCTTAACAATGCTGCAATTGGATTCTTTTTTATTCTTTTGTAATCATTGGCTAAAAGTCCTTATGTATTAGTTGCATCTGTTTCAACTAGATAAACCGATTATCTAACTTTCTCTGTCTCATATGTCTCAGTTTTATGCCCATTCATACTGGAGTAACTTTCTCTGTCTCATATGTCTCAGTTTTATGCCCATTCATACTGGAGGAGAGACAGATCTCCGTTTTGTTTTTTGTGCAGGTAAGAAAGCGCTTTCATATTATTTCTCTGCATTCCGTTTTATGGAACAATAATAATTTATATAGCTTATATATCAGCGGCCATTTGTTCCATCTTAAAGAACTGGAGTGGCATGGACCGGGAAAAGGCTAAGGAGTATATAATAAAATGTCAGGTACATGATCTGATCATCTGACTACTTATTATTGGGTCATCTTCTTTCTGGCCTATTTAATAAACCTGGCAGTTTTTCTTTTCTGTGAGGTTGAGTCTCCCAATGTCTTGTCACTATTATAGTGCAGATCATACTTATTGTTTAAGTTTTCCTTGCAGTCATATGACGGTGGTTTTGGTTTAATTCCTGGTTCAGAATCTCATGGTGAGTGGATATGAAACTATTTATTTATTTAGTCTATTTCGTGCGGTTGCTTGCACATTTTGTTAACTCTACTTGCCAATCCTTTTTTGTCATTTCTTTGTGGGACATTTATCAGCTAGTGGTGAAATTTAGTTGCTTTTCGAAAAGTATGTGCTGAGATCTGATTTTCACTGAAGTTGCTTTATATTGTAACAAGTAATTAGACGCAGCTAATGAGTATAGTATAGCTAAGGACACTATATCATCTCCCCTGAATTTAAACTGTATGTCCATACATTTATGAGATTCATCCTGTTGCACTTATATTTCACTTTCATCTAGCTGTATTTGTTTTTCAATGAAATGAAATGGAAGAACAAGCTCAGATTTCTCCAGCTAATATAAAAATGCTTAAAAGTACATGTTGAATTGACTGTAAGTCTGTAACACATTGTCCATGCATAATGTTGTTTTTCTAGAAGACGCGACATTGATGGAACATTCTTAATTTAATTGAATTGCTTTCTCTAACCCTAAATTTACCGAATCTTCTTTTTCGTTTGATATTTTTTTAAGCTGGGATAAGAACCGTTCTTATGTCTGCTTAGATTGTGGTGCTAGGTTTCTTTAGCTTTCCTTGATTTGCATCCTTTCTTCTTTACTGAGCTACAAATTGAAGCAATATGTATATTTTTAATTGAAGTGTATATCCTACACTTCACTTTGTAATAGTTTTCACGGGGAATCTTACAAACCAAGGATCTGAGTCGCCTCTATAGTGCAGCAAAGTGTGCAATAGCCTAGACACTAGTCACATTTATTTTCCATTGCAGGGTTATTTGCTTTTGATCCATGAATGGTAACTTTGTGCAGATTTTTGTTACACTTACGGATGGGAATTGATTTAGTTTCACAGGTGGTGCCACTTACTGTGCTGTTGCATCCCTTCAACTGATGGGATTCTTAGAAGAAGATTTACTATCTAAAAATGCTCCGTGTCATGTCATCAATGTGCCATTGCTTCTGGATTGGAGTTTGCAGGTTTATCTTTTCATTTATTATAGAGGACAGCAACTAAAGCTTTTTCAATGTCTAAAATATAGAACTGAGAATTAGCTCATTAGAAATTCGGACAGTGTTGAGTAGGAGAGCGTTTGGCTAAGCTTATAAGCTCTTAAAACATCTTATAAGATGTTTCAGAGCTTATAAGATGTTTCAGAGCTTATAAGCTCATACAAAAGTGTTGGGTAATTTTTTTGGTGAAACGGCTTATAAGCTCTTAAAATAAGATGTTAGGAGCTTATAAGCTCTTAAAAAATAAGTAAGAAAATCCCAACTTATTTTTGAAGATCTTATAAGTTGGAGAGTTTGTAAGCTCCAAAAACATCTTATAAGCACTAAGAGCTTATAAGGTCTTTAAAATAAGCTTAGCGAAACACTCTCTAAAACTCAGATATTGTCAGTTGATGTATGTGTGTGCATGTGTTTTTATAGTCTTTGCAGCATTAAATAGAATACCTGAAGACTAAATTATCACTTTCATGCACAAAAGAAAAGAAGAAAGAAATTAAGTTATTTAATGATAGCGAGTAGCTCTATCTCTAAGAACCCTTTATTGGAATAAGGTGGAAAGATGCCTGGTAAAGAATAAACCTTGTTTGAGTCATTAATTTTCCAACACGTGGTACATGCCTTATTTCTACTTAACTCACATAAGGATACCCTGTATGATATGAAGTTCTGCTTTGTTCTTATCTCTGTTAAATGGATATACATAATGACTTGGCTAATTAAACAAGGTGAGGCTGCCTATGCAAAAAGTACCATTTCCTTCACAGTTTCATACTTAATGCCGATGGAACTGGATTTGCTTGTAATCTCTATGGTGGAAAATTTGAGATGATGAATATCTGATTATTTCGGTTGTGGCATTGGAGCTGTATAATGGTTATAGATCTCAGACCGAAGATTATAAATTGTGATAATGAAATTACTACTAAGCAGACTTGAACTGAGCAAGTTACTAGTTAAAATATTTACGTCTCTCCAAATTTACGGACACTTTAATTGGGTTTCACTTAATTTCTCATTAGAGCAAAGTCTACTTAGCGAGTTAAATTTGAGTTTTGAAATGAGCATATGCTATTCCTCGTTCAGTTATCAAATACCTCTATAATTAACCATTTTGTCTATGTTTGGTTTGCTACTGTTTTAGATTCTTTGAATCAAACGAGGAACATATTTAACTGTGTTGCAGAAGCAGGCACAAGATGGTGGTTTTCAAGGTAGAGCCAACAAGCCAGCTGATACCTGTTATGCTTTTTGGTATGTCTGAATAGTTCTTTTGTAGGTTCAATACTATTAACTTATTTTCTAATGTTAAAGTAGCATTGAATCTCTGCAGGGTTGGAGGAGTTCTAAAGATCTTAGGAGCAGATAAATTCATCAATGAGAAAGCATTACGTGAATTTTTGTTAACTTGTCAATCTGAGGTGCTTTCGTCTCTCCTTTCATCTTTAGTGGCCAATACTATTTTGTACTAAATGTTTTTAGGTACTAAGCAAGAATTTTGGAGTTTCTTTTTCTAATCTAGTTCTCATCAGTGAAGAACCATAAACTACTTAAATTTATTTACTAGGTGGCCTCTTAATGTTTTTTTGAGTATCTGGATAGAGAGTCTTCGAATAAAGACACATCACCTTAAGTTCCTAATTTAAAATTTTCTTTTTTTGTGGCAGTATGGTGGTTTCAGTAAATTCCCAAGATTGCTGCCGGATCTTTATCACTCGTATTATGGATTTTGTGCATTTAGTCTTTTGGAGGAACCTGGTCTCAACTCTTTATGTGTTCAGCTGGGTATTACACATGTTGCTGCTGCTATTGGACTCTGATCTCTCCACTTGCTTTGCGTACGGGATAATATTATCTTCTTCAGCAACAACATTAATCTGCAACACTCTTAAATCAAAGTTCTGCCAATACAATACCTGCTTGTACCCATCTCTCTCTTTTTTTCTCCACCACTTATATGATGCATACTGCTACTACAATGTTTTACTTGGTCACTCAAACAAACTGGCATAATATATATTAAGATTTAGCGTCGAAATTGGGATGAAATATGCCTAGTTCCTGTTAAGCCTCACAGGTTGAGCATTGAATTCAGAAGAAACTGGGCGATTAAGCTTATTGGAGATGAAGAACTTGGGGAAAAGAACATTGGAATTTCATTAGTATCTCAACTGAGTACAGTTGTCTTCAGGCACACTATTATCTATTACATTGGAATTACATGATTGGAAGCAAATTGGATTCTCTATTCTAAATTGCATTTTACTCCTATTCCATTTACTTATTTGCGTACCAAGTGTATAAAATGCACATCACTTGTCTATTTAAGGAAAAAGAATTAGACACTTACATGCATATAAGTAAATAAAATAGGAGATGGAACACAATTTGGACCAAAAAAAGGAAATGGAAGAGAGCAAAATTGCAACACTTGTCCTTGTCTGGTTGGCTCAGTTCATGAGACCCCTCAAATTAATATTTCAACACTCAGCCCGCCCCATGCTCGAAACAGTGGCGTCCTATGGTGTCTTCTCATATTCCAGTTCTTTCTTGTGCGATGACATAACAATAGTCTCCCCAAATTTGTGTACAAAATTAGTAGAGTTGCAACTGTGTAATGGAAATGAGTACAAAGTCCCAACTTTATGGAGCCATATGCCCATACCTAAACAAGCTTCAAATAGAGCCCTACGGTTGAGTGTTGACAGTGTTATACCACCACTCAGCGGAGAGAAAGGCCAGGAGACGCTCCCAAGTCTAGGTACCTAAGTTATATGGATATATAAATGTGTCCATATTTCTTAAAGAATATATGTATGCCAAAAATATATGATTCAAATTACTTTGAAAAAAAAAAATTACCAATCCATGAAACTGTTGGGATGGTTTCTCTCGATCGCGGTGACCAAGCGTGAAATCACGATGACGGCTAGGTTGCTAAACTTGATTGCCACTGCGAGCACCACCCTCAGTGGTGTCACCATGGCAAGGCCGTGCGCCTAGCCACGACCAAGTCGGGATTGGAGACCACATGGGGCTACTGCATCAGCCTTGCATGCACAACTCCATGTTGTTTGCATGTAGGGCCGACAGTGGTTCGTTGGTGGCGTTGCCGCTTGCGGTGGCGTTGCCGCTTGCAGTGGCTCAAGGTACGCACAACGCCACTATTGCACGCGTTCCAAGCCATCAATTGCAGCAGCAACATCATCCTAATTTTATCGGTTCTTGAATTTTGAATATTCTAAATCCCAAAAATGAACAATTCAATCGATTTGTCCAATTTTCATATGAATAAACAACAAAATCTAAACACATAAATGTTTAATCATGCATAGAGCATGACTCTAATACCATATTAAGGATTGATAGAACCTCGGGGCAACATCTCACAGTGGAAACAAAAAATTAAAATTGGATGCGCCCCAAGTAGGGTCGCGACTGAAAAGGAAAGCACAAAACATAATAAAATTTTACCAATCCATTAAAAATTGTAATTCAATCGAATACAAAATTTACTTGTGTGAATTTAGAAGTGCACGCTTCAGTTTGGAACTCAGCTGGCCCGGTTAATTTTCCATGCTCAGGGTTGATCTCCTCAAGTACTCCAAATGTCGTGCCCCTAAGTGTAATATCCACATCTTGAAGGTCTCATTCGCGTGTTGCTATCATGCTCGCGGTTTTGCTCCATCGATTGAAAGCTTATGTGAAAGATATGGAGTATTTTGAGTACCTATTTGTTGAAAGAGTTAGGTGACCGGCGCGCCATTTATAGGGCGTATTAGCCGACTCTTTAAACAGTTCTATATTGTATCTTGTCAATTTTATTTTATATAGGCGTATTATTCTTTATCTTATCAATTTATGCAATTAGACAAAGTCGCCTAGATCACTCTTAAACTAAAAGATGTATTTGGTATCGAGGATGCCAATCATGAAATGTGTTTATAAGTTGTGGCCTTAAGTGTTTGGATCGGTATGCCGGTGCAATAGAAGAATTAAAATATGTAAAGAAACATAAATAATGGCATCCTAGGCTAGTGGGTCTAAGTAATGTACAACAAAAACAAAGATACGACTAAAGAGGTTTTAAATCGATTACAAGTTTTGGGGTTTTATTAAAGTGAGGGTGTGTAACAAGACAAGGAAAGCCACACCAAAAACTTTGGCCCTTATTTTCGAAGCTCACCTCAACATTGAGGGATTCAAATCAAACAACCATATAGCTCCTAAAATAAGAAGCCTCTACAAGGATACACGTCAAGCAAGTTCATACCTTGTGTAAAAGATTAGCTAAATTTATGCTACAAGGAAATGGAGGCTATGTGGTGAAAGGTGGAAGGCAAGAAGAGTTACTGGAAGAAATATCTATGAAAGATAATCTTCTATAACTAATCTTCAAGAAGAAGTTCCATGGAAGAAAGTTTTCAAGAAGCACAAGAGAGGCTAAGAAGAAAACTCTAAAAGGAAATACTAAGCTTAAAGCTTTCTTTCCTTTTAGTTTTCATCAATTGAAGAAAAGCCAACAACCCTCTCTTTTTATAGAGAGAATTTCAGGCATGAGGTGAAGAGAAGAAGATTTTCTTCTCATTTTGGCAAATTTCATCTACCACACCATGCCTAGGTAAAGTAGTTTTCATTTTCTTTTTCTTTCCAAAAACATCACTATTAACTTTGACAAGCGTTGAATTTGAATCTTGTGACTTATTTAATTAAGTTCAACTTAATTAAAATAGCTCCCAAGTCTTCACAAAAGTTGTTAGTTAAATAATCCACATGATTATTTGATAGTACAATTAGTAGCTTAAATAATTTCCGGATAATAACAATTTTCGTTAATAATTAATATCCAAGATCAATTAATAGAATAATCATTCTCACAAGCCTACTAATTAAAATGTCTTCCACTAAATTAGTTAATCCCATTAATCAATTTCCTCTAATCCATAAACTAGAATAATACTCACATAGCAAGAGAACTTTCTTGAATAAGTGTGTAACCCCATTGTAGGTTTGTTTATGGACTAGTAGCAGGAACACGACCCCGTTGTGCCTATTACTATTTTCGTTGCTAGATTTAAATACTCCAATTATTTTAATCTGGACAAGAGTTAATTACTAATTAGTTCATGGCTCTCACAAATCAAGGTTAATATTAGACACGCGCTAAGAAGACCTAGCCATGAACAATTATCAATTGACTTTTTTGCATTATGATTCTTGCATAAGTAAAATCCTTCCATCAAATATCCCAATCGGATTTAGGAATTGGATGTTAGTCGAGATTGTTAACCGTCCGTAATAACACGGAATCAAACAAATAATATAGTGAAAAGTAAGATCGTCTCCACATGGAAGGTTATCAAGTACCAAACGAAATTTATTCAATTATTTGGACTATCGATTAAAAGAGATGGGATTTTTAAACTAAATAAAAGCAGGAATAATTCAAAACTAATTTAAAACAAGATTAATTAAAATGGTAAATCAATTAATGAAAAAGCATAGGGATTAAGATTTCATCAAGGTATTTTTATGGATTATTGACTTTCAATGGGTTATCATTCTTTTTTAAATTAAAGACCCAATTTTCTTAATTACATGAATACTCTCCCGAGATCTTCATGAGTACCCATCTAAACTAATTCTTGTCACTCCCATGATCAAAAACTAATTTAGATGAATTCATTAAGTTCTATGAATATTGTTTAACTAGTCTCATGTAAAATTACCGATATCCCTATTAAGCAATTTACACATGTCTATTAAATCTGAACCGATAAACTAATTCATCGCCCGGTACTTCTTAATTCAACTTAAATCATGAAATTGGTGATCAAGCAATTACAGACATTAAACACTCATTAATATATAAACAAAGCAAGAATCAAACCCATAAATTGTCAATAATCCAAATTAATATGCAAGATTACATCTTAAACCCTAGAAAATAATTTAGCTATGCATATTTAGAGAAAAACAAGAAATAAATTGCATTAACATAAAAATACTTATGTTCAATAAAGGAGGAATAGAGAAATACAACTTGAGAAGATGAAACCTTCAAAATCCAAGAAATCTTCTTCAAGTCTTCTTTTCTTTCTCTCCAAGTCTTCTAACTCAAGAATATGGCTCTCCCCTCCATCTAGCCTCTAAAAAACGTTTTTATATTGATTTCCTAACATAAAAGAAGTCTTAGATACAAAAATAGGCACATCCAAGTCACAAAATCAGACAAATTATAAAAATCCGCAGCTGCACAACTGTGCAGAATATTGGTGCAGTCTAGTTGTGCAGAATTTTTTCTCTTAATTTTTCTTCAATGAAACTTTCTCGTGTGGCCTCTCTATTGCATTTCTTCATGTCCTCTTGGTTAGCCTTCATTATTCTCGTAAGAAACACTCCTTCAACTCATCAAAACAATCGCTTTTATGCCTACAAAAGCATTAAATAGAGATAAAATATGTAAATTAGGCTAAAAATAACGGAAAAGAGTAACTACAAGGCATTAAATAGAGATAAATATGAGGTAAAACATGATGAAAATATGTAAAATATGAGACCTAACAAACACCCCATGCTTAACCTTTACTTATCCTCGAGTAAATTTAAACAAAACAAAAACAAAGATAACACCACTTTTGTAGGGAACACGATTGCACTTAGCATGTGCAACAAGCCGTTAAATCCCTAGGTCACCCCTAGTGGACGAGTTTTGTCTTGTGAGAGTTTGCAGAGAATATACCCACAAAATTAATGACATTCGTCTATATGTTTCATTGTTCATCAAATCAGCAACGAGTCACAACATTTATTCATCCCCACAATCATCACACATAAACCAATAATAAACACATAGAATTATTATTTTTCCACCACATGAACATCTTTACTTTCAAGTCATCACACTAATCTCAATTAAGTTCGATTTAGTATGCATCCATCCGTGCAAGACATATACTTATACCAAGGGAATATTTCAGTTATTTTAAGCAAAAACATAAACATTGATCATAATTCATCCTCATTCGCTTTCCTTCATTCAAAATCTATCAACCCGTGCAATGTCTCGCTAGTTAAGCTTTCTATGTCACCCTTGTAACAAGCTTTGGGCCAATGACTCTCAAACTAGTCGGTTTTAAGGCATTAGGTTTTAAGACACCCCAACAGACTTAATCACTCAAGTGACAAAGGCTACAAATGAAACTGGGTGATTTTAGCATTCATTAGCCATTGAACCAACCTTTTTTTCTTTTCTCTTTTTTTTTTCTGTTTTTTCTTTTGCTTCTTCAACTTTCCTCGAAATATCACCATGTATATAAAAATATGTAATTGTTTTATCTCCCCGATCAATCCCCTTTACTAGAGCTCGTGTGTACTGTACAAAGATGCATAAAATTTTCACAAATTTCAGGCTCAGTGATCAAACTCAATAAAAAGAGTATCCATAAATCAGATTCACATGTTTATATAGTCAAGAGTTCTAATATGGGAACACGAATATTGTGAACAAGTTAACCAAAATTTAGCAACAACTCAACAAAAAATGATATATACCCAATCCTTTCACCAATTAACCACATTGCCCCACACTTAAACAATTCAATATGCTCTAATCACAGCATACAAGCAAGCACCCCATACTTAAAAAAAAACATTGTCCTCAATGTGCTGAAGTGAAACCGATATGCATGAACAAAAGCATAATGTAATTAAAATAAGAGTGAAAGAGATGCTCCCCTATGTATGTGCATGATGGCCCGGGAGTCGACATGGTGAAGCTCATTTCGCTATACGAGGTGAATCGCCTTGAAAGGATTGTCTAAATTTTGTTTTTGTTTTTTTGGAAATTTCAGGGTGCACAATTGTGTCGAAATTTTGCACAATTGTGCTGAAAATTGCACATTTGTGCACGGCATATTTGAATAGTGCGAAATTTTTGCACAACTGTGCACCCAATTTTTTTTGTCAAAATGCTAAAATTTTGCAGAACAGTGCTAAAATTGGCACAATTGTGCCCCTGATTTACATTGTGTTAGTCCCATGCACCTCGTTTTTTTTATATTTTTGACCTTCAACATACATAGCTTGCATTAGTAAAGCACTCGAGCACTGAAAAAAATTCCAAGATAAAAGATTGAAAACAATGAAGCAAAAAAAAAGAAAACGACGATGAAAAAAACAAAGAAAACTCTTGGGTTGCCTCCTAAGCAGCGCTTGTTTAAGTCATTAGCTTGGCTTAGACGAAATTATTTTTGAGTTTTGGCGAGGGAAATTGCTTCCCCTCGAGGAATATCATCGCCTGAAAAATACAAAGCACAGTTAATTCTTTTCATATCAGAAATATTCCAACATATTCCCTCTTTCTTCCATTGCAAATCACTTAACCATCGGTCCATTTCAGGTGTACAAATTGTAGCATTTACAATAACAGATAGAAACTTATTGTTTCCAAGAAGAACGTACTTGAAATGTGGTGGAAAAGGTTTAAGTTTTACCTTCGGTGTAGAGAATATTATGGGATGTGACTCTAATGGATCTCTATTACCTTGAGAAATCCCGTCATTGATGGCCACTTCAATCACATCCACTGAATAACATTTTTCTTCAAAAGACGGAGATTTCATCACCTTATTTAAGTCGAACTCCACCTTTTCATCTCCAATGTTCAAAGCCAGCTTGCCAGAACGCACGTTGATGATGGTTCCCGCTGTTGCGAAAAATGGTCTTCCAAGGATGATTGGTGTTTTTGAATCTTCATCCATCTCAAGCACCACAAATTCACATGGGATGTAGAACTTGTCCACTTTCACAAACACATCTTCTAATATTCCCATGGGGCGCTTTATGCTCCTATCTATCAATTGAAGTGACATCTTTGTGTTTTTAAGCTTTTGAAAATCTAATTTTCTGCAAATTGAATAAGGCATTAGACTAACATTAGCTCCTAAATCACAAAGTGCTTTATCAAAGTGAAATATTCCAATAGTGCAAGAAAATGAAAAACTCCCTAGATCCTTTAGCTTTGGAGGAATATTTCGTTGGATTATGGCACTGCATTCTTTATTCAAGGAGATTGTTTCCACGTCTTCTAATTTCTTTCTATTGCTCAATAGCTCTCTAAGAACTTCACATAGACAGGCATATGAGCCCAAGCATCTGTGTACAGAATGTTGATGTGCAACAGTCTAAGTACTTGAACAAATTTCTCATGCTGCTTGTCTAACCTCTAGTGTTGCAACCTCTGGGGAAATGGAATAGGAGGAACATAGGCTTCACATATGGCTTCAGGATAACCTTTTCCGGTTCAACCTTGTTTGAAGGTTCAAAGATTGAATTATCTTTCGTCACAAGTTCATCTCTGTGTTCAGCATGTGGCTCAAATTTTTCAATTGTATTTTCATTTATTAGAGTCACTGCCTTACACTGTCCTCTCGGATTTTTCTCTGTTTGGCTAGGCAGTGTACCCTTCAATCTCGAATTCACAAAACTTGCCAATTGTCCAACTTGTGCTTCCAGATTCTTTGTTGCTTCCACTACCAGATCAATTTTTTCTTCAAGATTCTTGAAACGTTTCACTGTTCCATTAGTGAGCTTTTCAATAGCAAGCTCTCAAGCTTGTGGCTGTCTTTGTTCTTAAGGTGGTGGTCCTTGGTGATGTGGAGGTTGCTGCTAAAAGTTCTGAGGTCCCTGTTGGAAACCTGGGGGAAACTGATGCCTAGGAGGAAAGTCTTGAGCCCCTTATTTTCCTTGACCTCCCCAAGAAAAATAGGGGTGATTCTTCCATCCCGAATTATAGGTGTTTGAGAACAGGTTCCCCTGCTGCTTATTCTGATTTGACAAATAATCTGCTTGCTCGATGAGTGGGAAATGTGTAGCCATGTGAGGTGCTCCACAAATATCACAAGCTAAAGCAGGCTGAGATACAACACTGACATTTCCCTTGAGTTCCTCGATGTGCTTTACTAGTGCTTCAATGTTAGCATTGAGCAATGTAATGTCATCTATATTGTTCATGCCCGGGGTTTTCTTTACCGCCCTACTATCACTCGCCCATTGGTAAGTGTTGGATGCCATCTTGTCTAAAAGAGATAATGCATCATCCGGATTCTTTGCCATAAAATTTCATCCTGCAGCTGCATCGATATTCATTTGGCTACTATGTGACAGACCATGCTTGATAGGGAAGTACTTGGGTGAGAAATGCAGTTGACAAATCAGCCCAGGTGGTGAACTTATTTGCGGGCTGGTTTTTCAGCCACTCCTTAGCTCTTTTAGCAAGTGAGAACGGGAAGAGTCGCAACCGAATGGCATCTTCAGAGACTCCATTCGTCTTGAATGTGTTGCATATCTCTAGAAAATTCCCTAGATGGGAATGTGGATCTTCCCTCTCAATATCCCCTTCATAGGCATTATTTTGCAGCATCTGTATTAGGACTGACTTTAGCTTAGAAATGTTTGCCTGAACATTAGGCACAACTATGCTCGAAGTTAAATTTTGAAATGTTGGCGTAGCATAATCCCTAAGAGTTCTCTGCTCCTCCGCCATTCTGAAACAAGAATCTCAAGTATCAAAGTTTAAACAGATAAAAATCCAAAATAAAAAGAAATAAATCAAGGAAAATGTTTAAACTAATAAGAATCAACTTGTTATTGATATTGACTATTTGTTGCCTTCCCCGGTAACGGCGCCAATTTGTTAACCGTCCGTAACAACACAAAATTGAACAAATAATATAGTGAAAAGTAAGATCGTATCCATAGGGAAGGTTATCAAGTACCAAACGAAGTTTATCCGATTATTTAGACCATTGATTAAAAGAGATGGGATTTTAAAACTAAATAAAAGCATGAATAATTCAAAACTAATTTAAAACAAGATTAATTAAAACGGTAAATCAATTAACGAAAAAGCCTAGGGATTAAGATTTCATCAAGGTATTTTTATGAATTATTGACTTTCAATGGGTTATCATTCTTGCTTAAATTAAAGACCCAATTTCCTTAATTACATGAATACTCTCCCGAGATCTCCATGAGTACCCATCTAAACTAATTCTCGTCACTCCCATGATCAAAAACTAATTTAGATGAATCCATTAGGTTCTATGAATATTGTTTAACTAGTCTCATGCAAAATCACCGATATCCCTATTAAGCAATTTACACATGTCTATTAAATCTGAACCGATAAACTAATTCACCTCCCGGTACTTCTTAATTCAATTTAAATCATGCAATTGGTGATCAAGCAATTACAAGCATTAAACACTCATTAATAGATAAACAAAACAAGAATCAAACCCATAAATTATCAATAATCCAAATTAATACGCAAGACTACATCTTAAACCCTAAAAAATAATTTAGCTATGCATATTTAGAGAAAAACAAGAAATAAATTGCATTAACATAAAAATACTCATGTTCAACAATGGAGGAATAGAGAAATACAACTTGAGAAGATGAAACCTTCAAAATCCAAGAAATCTTCTTCAAGTCTTCTTTTCTTTCTTTCCAAGTCTTCTAACTCAAAAATATGACTCTCCCTTCCATCTAGCCTCTAAAAAACGTTTTTATATTGATTTCCTAACATAAAAGTGTTGGGAATTATTCGAATAAAACGCAGCGGAAAGTAAATTTAATTCCCAAAGCCCGAATCCTCTCTAATCCTCGTGTTTAATTGTGTATAGAACGATTACCGTTCTCGCGTATGTTGATTTCTGAACGTGATCCTTTTCTCTAACGCCGAATTTGCCAACGTCTCTAATTCGTCACGCTGGAACCAAAAACAAAAAACTCCTCCTTTCTTCCTTGTCAAAGACGGCTAGAGAGAGAGAGAGAGGTGGGAGATTTTTTCTTGGAGAGTAAGTTATGTAAGTTGCCTTGTGTTATTTTTCACCTTGTGATATATTTATATCATTATGAAACAATAACCCTAGCATGCAAGAGCCCTATTTCGGCGTCTATTTGGACACCCCTTAGTGGGCTCGGAAGCCTTCGGGCTTTCGTCTTGCTTGCTAATTAATTAATCGGATAATTTATTTATCCAATAAATAAATTGATAATCCAATTAATTCAATTCCTAATTAATTTATAATTCAATTTCTCCAAGAAATTAATTAACTCATTAATTTAATTAATTAATTAAATTATCCAATAATTAATTAATTAATTACGGCATCCAATGCCGTGAATTTCTCTCAAGTCTTTTTCCCATGTTTTTCCTTTTGCACTTCCTTTAAGCGCGACTCTTTAGGTTCGTCTCAAAAGGCAATTGGGAGGAATCCAAAGGGGTGTGAGTGACACCTAGCCAGTCTCGTGGCTCACACCGTAACCCAATTGAGAACGAATGAATAGGATCATTTCCAAACCTTTACGCCGTGAATACCGTACGTGTATAAACCTTTCATTCTTATATCCTAGTCAAGTAAGAGTCATGGTTTAAAGTCAAACTCATATAACTTGACCATATGCCTAAGCTCATAATAAGTCGAGGTATTTAAATGCTTTGTCCAAAGACTTTCATCCTCACTTATTCATGATCGCATAGGATGTTTTACTCATTCACTTATGAGAGAATAAATTCCATATTGCAAATCAGTTAACAATGCTACTTGCCCATCAAGTCTCACTTCGAGGTCGATTCCACCAACAGGTGATTTGAATCTAACTACTCTAATGACAGACTTGATGTCACAAGTACATCTTCAACTCGATTTCTCAGGTCAGAGGTTCACACATACCTATCACTACTTATCAGTTTCATCATTGACTGTCAATGTGTGAATACCCATGTGATGAACTGATGCGAGCCGTGTTCGAACATATCAGTCCAACTGACACGTCTTTGATATAAGTTCCCACTATCATTTCCATAGTCTACGATTGGCACTTTCTCTGTCGAAACTTACATCATACAAGTCTTTATTCACTATTGATGCCCAATCAATATTTCTTAGACTTGCGACCCTTTTAGATGTCAAGGGTCAAACCATTCTAGTGCCTTTCCTCCTATCCCATAGGAGGTAGAAGGTTCGCCTTGTCATCAAGGACTTTACGTTGTTTATTCACACCTTATAAATGCCTATAAGAAAACAACAATCAACTGCCTTATATTAATAGAAAAACCATAGTTTAGTTACAATGTTTATGCCCTATAAATCTATCCTCTTTATGACATTCGAGGGCATATACTCTAACAATCTTCCACTTGCACTCAATGCCATTTGCTTTGGTATTTAATACCCATCTTTTCGAGATGTTTTTCCAGCACCGCCTGTGCCAATGGCTTGGTCAATGGATCAGCGACATTGTCGGCTGAGGCTATTTTCTGAACAGCTATTTCACCTCGTGCAATGATCTCTCTTATGATGTGATATCTCCTCTCTATGTGTTTGGATTTATTGTGAGACCTAGGTTCCTTTGCTTGCGCTATAGCTTCGGTGTTGTCACAATAAAGTGGCAACGAGAGCTTTATGCTAGGAACCACTTGAAGTTCCTCAACGAACTTCCTAATCCAAACAGCTTCTTTAGCTGCCTCCGAGGCAGCTATGTATTCAGCCTCTATGGTGGAGTCTGCGGTTGTGTTTTGCTTGGAACTTTTCCAAGTCACTGCTCCACCATTTAGAGTAAATACAAATCCCGAGGTGGATTTTCGGTCATCAACATCCGATTGGAAATCCGAATCAGTGTACCCGTCCACCCTCAGGTCACCACTTCCATAGGTGAGAATCATATCCTTAGTTCTTTTCAGATACTTTAGGATATTCTTCATAGCTATCCAATGTTCCTTACCAGGGTTTGCTTGAAATCGACTAACAACGCTCACAGCATAAGCAATGTCGAGTCTAGTACAGAGCATCGCGTACATCAAGTTGCCCACATCAGACGCATAGGGCATAATGTTCATTTCTTTTCTATCTTCCTCACTTTGAGGACACAGATTTCGAAAGATGTATCCCATGTCTCATTGGTAGTGTTAGGAATTTCATGTTAGATGTTTTGATGATGACAAATAGGACTTCCTGTTAGACCCCGAAAAATGTAAGTATAAAAGCTTTCATAGAATATTGTGTATAAGTACCTGAAAGCTTATTTATCTTAGGCTTATAGTTTTCATCTTTGTAGAATTTTAGACTAAGAATGTGATACTAAATCACTAAGGAGAATTTTGGGTAAGTCTACCAAGTGATAAAGTTGAAGATCAAGCGTCTGAAGCTACAGAAGATAAAGATCTCTTGAAGCGTCCGACAAACGTTTTAGAGACTATTCCAGGTTACAACTCCAGCGCTCAAAATACGAATGGATAACTCAGGCCGAATACTCAACACTAAGTCAATGATGAAATTCTGAGTGAGCCTATCAAAGACAAGATTGAAGAGTAAGCGTCTGAAATAAAGAGAAGAGACTCAGGATCAGTCCAAGCGTCTATCCAATGCACGAGAAAAACTGTCCTCTTCAGCAAGCGTCCAAAAGGCTAAAACCAACACGACCTACAATAAACGTAATCTGAGAATTCAAACCCAAAGCTATCCAAAGACTTAAAGAATGCATGAATCAAACGGACAAATTATTTCCAACGGAAATAAAACAAGATGCATTAAAAGTCGGATAAGTGCTATTAAAATATAAGCACTATAACGTATGGGTAAGCCATTCATTTGACCAAGACTGTCAGAAGTTATGAAACCCAGAACATGCCTAACTAATTAAGTATACCCAAAGTTAGGAATGTCAGAACTCAAGGAATGTTTGGGGAAACGAGATTCCAACCTTGTCAAACGGACAAAAACCATCAATACCTTATAAATAGCCCTTTCAACAAATAAGTAATATAGAGAGCAAAAAAAAAAAAATCGTGACATATTCAACAGATATACCTGAATATCCTAGTGTGAATAACAGTCACAACCCCTTGTATGTAGAAAATTATACAAAAAGACACAAGAAAAGAATACCTACTTTGTTGAAAGAAAAGCTTACAAAAATCCATAGCCAAATATCCGTATAAGCTTTTCACAAATATTCCAGAGACAGTCACCTATATCTCAAGCCCCTTTTTTGAAGACCCTACATTACTATTGAGATATCCTCAAGTTGTTTGAACTTTCCAAAACCAAACAAAGCCATTACAAAACCTTTCAACATCTTTCGTCTGAGTGAGAAAGTGTGTTGACCTACAAGCACCATTTTTGTGTGGAAGAAGATCTCTACTGGAGCTGAAATCTGTGTGACTAAGGAGTTCCGAGATCAAGTGCAACTTGCATTATTTCTGGGTGAAAGAAGCAAGGGGATAGAAGATCTTTAGTGGAGCTGAAATCTGTGTGACCAAGGAGTTCCAAGATCATATCCAACCTCTCTCTATTTTGTAGAAGTCTCTGTGTGACTCTTCGATAATCATCATAGTGGAAAACCTCTCTGATAAAGGGAGAAGAAGGACGTAGCTGGGATTACATCACCCAGTGAACCTTACAAATATCTTGTGTCATTTACTGTTTTGTTGTCTTACATTATACTGTCATATTATATCTTGAAAAGGGATTTAAACTAATAAGCGACTAATTGGTTAAAACGAACGCTAAGCTATAAAAACATTTCCGCTGTGCTAACCCTGATTTAGTGACTAAACTCTGCCCTACTTTGGTAAGTGTTGAAATCACCGAATCTAAGTTAACTTTTCTCAAGCGCCTGAAACTAGCGCTTAAGTCATCATCCCTCAAGCGCCACACCCAGCGCTTAAAGTTTTCCGAGCGTTCAAATACTTCACAGTAATACGAAAGTTTTTAGAAGTCGAAAAAGATTTCAGGGTCTATTCAACCCCCCCCCTTCTAGACCCTTTCGTATACCACTTGGGACCAACAAGTGGTATCAGAGCGGTTGAAGTTGAAACCTAAGTGTTTCCAAGCGTAACTGCTTGTTCAGATCCTTATTTTTTTGTCGCTTTAAATTTTTTTTCATGGCATTTTCCAAAGTTCCTAAGTTGACCGAATCAAACTATGATTCATGGAAGGTCAAAGCTTTCACCTATTTGTGCTCATGTGATGATGAAATGTGTGATATTATTTCAGATGGGCCAATCAAAATATACAAGATCATCACCAGAGCGCCCGAAGCCACAGAAGAGACACCCGATGGCTATGTGGAGAAGCCCAAACAAGAATGGTCTACTGATGAGCGTCGACGAGCAAATCTAGACAATGTTGGTAGAAACGCTCTATACACAGCCATTGGAGATAATGACAACTTATTCAACAAGGTCAAATCATGCAACACTACTAAAGAAATTTGGGATAAGTTGGCTACCATTTGTGGTGGCTCAGCACAAATCAAGGAGAACAAACTATCAATTGCCAAAGAAAAATTCAATAGCTTCAAGATGCTACCTAATGAGACGCTAGAGCAATTAGACATGAGGTTTACAGCTCTTGTCACTGAACTAACATCTCTGGGTATGGAGCTACAAAATCGAGAAACAGTGGTCAAAATCTTTAGAAGTCTCCCAAGCAGATTCCTGATGAAAACAATTGCAATGAGAGAATCAAACAATCTGGACAGCCTAACTCCAGAAGATGCTTTTTCAGAACTCAAAGCATTTGAGTTTGAGCTGAATTCGGCCAGTGATGCAGTAAGTAATCCAGTGATCGAATCTGGAGCGCTAATGGCATCAATCAAAGGAAAATCTATCAAAGAAAAAAACTCGGATATAAGTGAGGAAGAAGAACTGGCGCTTCTAAATAGATTCAGAAAATTCCTGAAATATGAAAAGAAGGGAAACAGTCCTAAACACCCAGGACAAAATTCATATCAAGCGTCTCCCCAAATACAACCACAATATCAAGCGCCTCACTATCCTGCGTCTCTCTCCCGAGCGCCAATTCAATATCAAACTCCCTCTCAGCAAGATCTCTCAATGCCTGCAGCGTTAAACCAGCGATCACAAGATTAACAAACGAACAAAAGATGAAGACCAATCTCTGTTACAACTACAGGAGACCAGGGCATTTCCAAGTTAATTGCCCATATCCAAATGTGTCTAAACCTACGAAGCAAGATCACACGGATAGAAACCAATTCAGGAGCAATCTGAGACAACAAGGCTTGCTAGCAGAATCAGAACCTCTCTATACTCCTGAAGAGGACTTGGAATCATCAGATGAAAGCAGCGATGATGAACCATCAAAGGATTCAGCATTCATTCGTCTCATGGCAAGAGATAATGAAACATCTAACGACTTACCATCTGAGGTAACCACTGATCTGTATCATCCTCTTTCTTATGATGAATTACTTGACAAAGTAAAGGAATATTATACAGATTGTCAAGATGCCGCCAAATTATTTCAAAATCACTATCATATTATTTCAGCACTCAGAAGTGATAACGTAACGCTCAAAGCAGAGTTGCAAGTTCAGCAACAGTGCATTGAGAAAAACCAATCACTCAGCTAAAAAATGATCTTGATATAATAGTCAAAAGAGAAGCTGAAGTGGTTGCTAAATTTGCTAAATCAGAGCAGCTGATCTCTTCATTATCAAAAGCGTCTAGAACGCTAGATAATATGACTAAAGTAACCAGGGCATTTGGTGAAAAGACCGGTCTAGGTTGTGATACATTTAGTCATAAAGCCAAAGCGTCCAATGTTACAACAATCAACAAAGGAAAAGGTGTAATCTTTGTTGGAGAAAGTTCAATCAGACAAACGTTGAATGAACCAATAGATATTGGTACAAAAGCTAATGGTAAAGTCAACACTTACTCAGGCAAAGGAAAGACCAAAGCGAATGTCTCACAAAAGAAAATATATCCAAACGTTCAAAAGGCTAAGGAAATACCTTCTACTAGTGAATCAAACGTTAAGCGTCCCGCACCAAAAGTGCATCCTAAGCCAGTACCAAACAAGATCAAACGTCTATATCCAAAACAATCCAGTTCATATTATCAACACTATGATAATTATGATTACGATTATGATTATTACTATAATCAAAGATATTTCTATACACCTAAAAAACACACACAACACAAAACGAAACCCAAGAAGGCCAATCTCTCTCCCATAATGAAGATAAGGCAAATATGGGTTCCAAAAAATCTAATTCAGATCAACGTTACTAACAAAGAAGGACCCAAAACAAAATGGGTACCTAAAACGAATTAGAACTGCCCTTTTGAATGCAGGTACCTAGAGCCAACACCGACACTTCAATATGGTACATAGATAGTGGGTCATCAAGACATATGACTGGCTCAAAGGATCTACTGATCAACTATCGTGCAACCAATGGTCCTCAAGTTATATTCGGTGATAATTCCAAAGGTAAAACTAAAGGTACAGGTATCATGCGCAGGGGGAACATCATGATAAATGATGTATATTATGTTGAGGGTCTTAAGCATAATCTCTTAAGCATAAGTCAATTTTGTGATAAAGGTTTTGAAATTAAGTTCTATAGTGACTTCTGCGAAATAATAGATGTTAAGACAAGATCTACGAAGTTAAAAGGAAAAAGAACAAACAATGTATACTTAGTAGATTGGGATTCAACATTAGATAACAACCCTACATGTTTCGTAGCTAAGAATCAAAACGAATTGGGTTGGTTATGGCACAGAAAAATGAATCACCTCAACTTCAAGGCAATCTCTCAATTAATATCTCTAAATCTCGTAGAGGGATTACCTAAAGGTTCCTTTAATAAAGATCGCTTATGTGATGCTTGTCAAATGGGTAAGCAAGTCAAATCATCCTTTAAGAAGAAATCTCATCTATCTACATCGCGAGTACTTGAATTATTACACTTAGATTTATTTGGTCCTATTCAAATCATGAGCATTAGCGGTAAAAAGTATTCACTAGTAATAGTTGATGATTTCTCACGTTATACATGGGTAGAATTTTTAGCGTCTAAAGATGAAACTAGCGCTAAGCTCACATCACTAATTCGTCAGCTACAAAACTCAAAAGACCTAAAAGTAACCAGAATTAGAAGCGATAGAGGAACTGAATTTACTAACCATATTGTTGAGAAATATTGCAAAGACCTTGGGATACTTCATGAGTATTCAGCGCCTAGAACCCCTCAACAAAATGGAGTTGCTGAGCGATGGAACAGAACGCTCAAGGAAGCTGCCCGTACCATGTTAGCCGAATCCAAGCTACCTCAAAGGTTTTGGGCCGAAGCTATCAATACCGCTTGCTACACACAGAATCGGTGTATGATCAACAAGCAACATGAAAAGACTCCATATGAACTATGGAAGGGACGTAAGCCAAATGTTTCATATTTTCATGTATTTGGTTCAAAATGCTTCATTCATAACAATGGATCCCAAAACTTAAAGACATTTGATCCTAAAGTAGATGAAGGAATCTTTCTAGGCTATGCCAAAAATGGAAAGAGCTTGTGTATCCTAAATAAGATCAAATCAAAGGTAGAGGAATCCATTCATGTTGTGTTTGATGATGCTAACCAAGAACCGAGTAAGGTTAATATTGATGATGTAGGAACTGAGGAACTCTCTCAACAAACATCACAAATCAATCTATGTGATGACAGCGATCTTGATGAAGAGGATGAGATTATCGTGCCTAATCCTACACTTACTCACGAGGCTGTCAATGACCAAAGAAACGCTGATGACCATGAAGAAAGTGATCATCAAGAGCAAGTTAGAACTATAAACACTGAAGCGCCTACGCAAAGAGCTGGTCAAGCGCCTGTGCAACGTAGTCAAGCGTCTGATCAAGCTCTAAACCCTTCTCAACCAGATAGAAAATGGCTCAGAGACCATCCACCAGAATTAATTATTGGAGATATGGGAGCACCTGTAAAGACTAGAGTCGCTACAATAAACGAGGCCATGTTCGCAAGCTTCCTATCTCAAATGGAACCTAAGAAAGTGGATGAAGCGCTAAGCGATCCAAGCTGGATAGAAGCCATACAAGAAGAGCTAAACCAATTTGAAAGAAATGAGGTATGGACGCTAGTACCAAGACCAACCCACCAAGGGGTCATTGGAACTAGATGGGTCTATAGAAACAAAATGGATGAGAATGGGATTGTGATTAGAAACAAAGCCAGACTCGTAGCTCAGGGATACTGTCAAGAAGAGGGCATCGACTTTGATGAAACATACGCTCCAGTTGCCCGTCTTGAAGCAATCCGCATGTTTCTAGCATTCGCAGCATTCAACAAGCTTACAGTATATCAAATGGACGTAAAGAGTGCATTTCTGAATGGTAAGCTCCAATAAGAAGTATATGTGGAGAAACCACCAGGATTCATCAATAACCATGGAAAAGGTATGGTCTACAAATTGGACAAGGCACTCTACGGCCTTAAACAAGCACCAAGAGCATGGTATGACACTCTTTCTATTTTCCTTATTGGTAAAGATTTTTCAAAAGGAAGCGTGGATACAATGCTATTTAAGATTACCCATAATGAAGATATTCTCTTAGTTCAAATTTATGTTGATGATATTATATTTGGATCTACTAATAAGCGTTTATGTGAGAAATTTTCAAAAATGATGCAAGACCAATTTGAAATGAGCATGATGGGCGAGTTAACTTTTTTCTTAGGATTACAAGTTAAACAACTCCCTAATGGTATATTTATAAACCAAACTAAATATACTAGAGATATGATTAAGAAATTCGGTATGGAAAATGCATCATCTTCCAAAATTCCAATGAGCCAAACGACTAAGCTAGATAAAGATGAAAGTGGAAGGAAAGTCGATGCTACGAATTATAGAGGCATCATTGGATCACTTCTTTATCTAACAGCTAGTAGACCTGATATTATATTCTCAGTATGCATGTGTGCACGCTTTCAAGCCGATCCTAAAGAATCACATTTAATTGCTACCAAGAGAATCCTTAGGTACCTCAAAGGCACACAACATGTGGGCTTATGGTACCCCAGAGATTCTCCTTTTGAACTAATCGGTTACTTAGATGCAGATTTTGCAGGATGCAAAATAGATAGAAAAAGTACTAGTGGTACATGTCAATTCCTAGGTGATAGAATAATTTCATGGCACAGTAAGAAACAACAATCCATTGCGACTTCTACTGCTGAAGCTGAGTATGTAGCCGCTGGAAGCTGTTGTGCACAAATTCTCTGGATGAGGCAACAACTTAGACACTATGGCGTAGTCTTAGGTCCAACCCCAATCCATTGTGACAACCAAAGTGCCTTGGCAATGACACAAAATCCTGTTCTTCACTCTAGAACCAAACACATTGACATACGGTATCATTTTCTGCGTGACCATGTTCAAAAGATAGATATCTCCATGCAATTCATTGGTACAGAAAAACAATTGGCAGATATCTTCACCAAAGCTCTCAACGAACAACGCTTTCTCACTTTAAGAAGTGAACTAGGTATGATTGATCTAAATGCCTAATCATTTGAAACATCATCCTTTCATTAAGCAT
This sequence comes from Buddleja alternifolia, assembly GCA_019426215.1. Classification (NCBI taxonomy): domain Eukaryota; kingdom Viridiplantae; phylum Streptophyta; class Magnoliopsida; order Lamiales; family Scrophulariaceae; genus Buddleja; species Buddleja alternifolia. Next base: position 23,001,178 of record CM033390.1, on the reverse strand, counting down.
AAATTTAGGGGGAATAAAATTCTTTTTACACATAAACTCGTTCAATAAGTTATCAATATTAAGGAGAACCTACATAGGGGGAACCTTAAAAGGGATAACTGAACTTCAGTGAGAATGACCAAAACCGCTTTTTTGTTTTATTATTACATTGGTCATAAGCACTTAGCGTTATACGCTAAACTCTTTCAGACGCTTATCAAACGTTTTCTTTAGCGTCTGTGCCCTCTCAAAATAAACTGAACTCTTAGCTTTATTCCCAGCTAAAGCGCTTAGTAAAAAGATCCTTTAAAAGCAAGCGTACATTACCCTATGCTAAAACGAGAAAATGGATTAGTCAATCAATGCAATTAATGCTGACTTGACATTCCTCACCTTTCGCTCAAGAAAACCCATGGGTACTCATCACGTTTTTCAAAGATGGTTCAGCACATGTACACGCGTAAGTACAATTACCATGTATCTTAGACGAATATAACCAGCACTAAATATTTTAAACCAAAAGTAAAACACTACTACCAAGACATAATGATAAGTACTGGGAAACTGTGTCCTCATACATACCTTGAAAAGAATAATTCTATATGTTACGATGACCGCTAAAGCACAAAATGTTACTTGAAAGAGAACCTCAAGATTCTCAAGCGTCAAAATCACACTGAATTATTTCAAGCGTCATTTTCTTCTGAATAGGTCTAGACGCTCCTACAAACTTTTGGCGTGTATTTGAATAGTTGTTCAAAATTTCGGTTCCGGAACGGTTTTTCATAAAATACATGTCCGCTGTTAACGGGCACACGTATCACTCTCAGTATATCAAAAGTCTCTGTTTCAAACTTTTAATCGGACGTCAAAATAGTATATGTGGTTGTTCCTAAAAGTAATCGTGCTTATTAAATCTAAATTCACGTCCACAGTCGTATTTTAATGGCTGAGATTTATACTCCTCCACGTGTCAACATCTCAACCTTCAAACACAAAAAACATTCAAATTGTAGTATTTCAAAACACACCTTCTGCAGAACATAATCTCTCTTACACTCTCTTTCTTTCGTGCAAGAAAAATCTCTCTCTCTCTCAAAAACAAAATTTTCATTCTTAATCTTTGTCTACTTCTCACTAATGGCACCCAAGAAAGCTACTGCTGGAACCACTGAAGTTATTGTTAAGGTCACTGAAGGCCTTATAATCGATTGGAAGTTTCTCTATGAAAACCCCCAAATTGATTTAACGGAAATGATGGACTCTGTAGCAGAGGCTGGGCTTCAGAAATTTCTTACCAAACACTCGTATATGTTTCCTGAAGAATTAGAATTTTTCTGGAGAAATGCTAGTTTGTCTGACGATGAGACTTCCATCACCTGTTTGTTTCCTGCCCCCAAAACGGAATCAAAGACGTTCACTCTCTCTGCGGCCTCTATTGCCCAGAATTTCTCTCTACCTAACGACGGAGCGACTTTAGACACTATCACTGAGGAACAAATTCAAGAAGTTTGGACTCAGATTAGCGCCTACGATGGTGTTCCATACAAACCGTACTTTGAGAAGAAAGATATAGTGAACAGGTATCGAGTTTTAGCTGATTTCTGCAGTAAAAACATTGAATGCAGAGTAGGAACCTTTGACAAAATCAGCCCAACCCAGTTCCAGATGATGACTGCTATCGTGCTCAAGATAAAAATCAACTGGAGCGCCTATATATTCAGCCGATTCAGAGACAGTCTACGCACTTCAAACAGACCTTATGGCCTAGTTTTAAGTGATCTAATTTTCCGAGCAAAGTGCACCTCTTCATCAGGAGTCACCGTGGCCAAACATAAGTTCTATGGGCCAAGAATCATCAACAATCTCTTCAATCCACCCAAAGTTGGAGGTGCTGCTAGACCTCTCTCTGAGCGCTAAGTTGTACGTGCAGCATCAAATGAGGAGGCTGAGCGCCCAGATCAGGAGAAGGCTAAACGTAATGTGAAGCGTCCCACTATCACAAAGAAACGGGCTCCTCGAAAGCCCAAGGCTCAACCTATCAAAAGTGATGAAGAAGACGAGGACTCTATACCCCTCATTAGTCGGAAGGATCTGGAAAAGGTCCTCAAAATATCGACTTTGGAGAACCAGCAGTTACACAGACTCAAGCGTTCCCATCCGAAGGGGTAAATGTGAAGCGTATCTTCAAGAGACGTAAGCGTCCAACTACTGCCATTTCTTCTAAGACTACACACACGACACCAAGCGACCAAGCCATAGCTGTTATTCCGATATCATCCTTTGAACCACCAGTTGATGTCCATCTGGATGTTGATATGGCCAACATTGTGGCCATCGCCCATGAAGCTACCATCGACTCTGCGAATCTCGAGCCTGATGAACCTGAAATCCCAGGGGTTCAACCATTGCTTGCATTACCAAGTACAACAGAGGCACGCTTAGAAGGTCAGAGCGATGCTAACGACGTTGTAATTCATCGACATTTCTTCAAGCTGGATCCCTTAAAGACCATCGATCACTCCGTCGATTATTTCCCTCCAGAGCCCGCAGAACCCTTCATACCTACAGGATATAATGAAGAAAGTCTTATCAATGCTGAGAATGATATTGCCAAGCTCATAAAATTTGATCTGGCTGTACGCAACACTCTATCTAACCCAGCATTGACCCCAGCTGATAAAGCTTCTTCTCTAGACTGTGGGACGAGCAAAGCCACTGGCTTCGCTCTCAGGGACTACAACATCAGAGTCTATGAGCGTCAGGATAAGCTTGTGAACCCAACGGAAAAGCTGCTAAATAGAGAAAGCTATTCTCACTCCCCAACACTGGTAAATAGCATGGAAAACAAGCGCTCAGCTAATCCTCTCCTCTTGTGGAAGAATAAAAGAGTACATGCCGGTGAGCGTCCAGCTTCACTGACCGAGATGATTCAAATAGAAGCCGATGCATATTTTGACTGCGTCTGGAATGCTAACTACCAACCAGACAGGTATCGTTTTGAGTCCATCTGTGATATTCATCACCAAGGATTTCGTGCTATACTTAATGCAGGAACTGAGTACTGCATGACTGAGGTAAAATGGGTTGAAGCTTATATGGGTGACAAGTATAAATTTGAAGAATTGGTTAGCGCTCCCCATCTGTTCAGAATAGGCATTCATGATCAAAAGAGCAAATTTGCACGATACATGCTAAAGCAGCGCCAACATAGACTTAGACCAGTTCTGAAGCTGCCTCTGATCCGCCACCAACCTGAACACCGTTTAAGGCAAGCGTTGCACAAACTGGCTAACTCTTCTCTATGCTTTGCTCATCAAGCGTCCACCAGCGGTTCTTCTTCCCTGTCCTGTCTGAACTTCACCCATAGCCACTGTGAAGACAACTTTTCTCTCATGATGACAATTATGCCTCCAGTCTCCCTATTCGACAAAATCTTCACAGAAAATCTGCAACAGTGGAATGGCTCTCGGATCAATCCTTTCAGAGGATATCCACTTCTTTCGTCTATCCGACAAGAAGTCTTAAGTCACTATAATTTTGTTTTGTCGCTGCTGGAAAGAACTCAAGCGCTTGCTTCAGCCATCTACCCATACTTGGAAGAGTATTACAGGCTCTACGTTCCCGACTCTCGTAAACCGAAGACTCTCCCAACAGATAGGCTAATTGGCTTCTCACAACACTATTGCCCAAATGCCTTGTTCCCCATCTGCCAAGCGCCTTCCAAAATCTTTCCCACCCATGTGCTGGATATCCTCGGGCCAATGTATATCAGGGCCATGGATAGCCCTATCAGCACGTTCATTCAAGGTACTTATCTCCCCACTCTACATTTGAATGAACTTCTCCAGACTGCTACCTATCCATATGCAGATGAGCCGTTTGCCAGCTTGGACTTTCAGTTTACGGACTTTAGCCGTATAGAGTCAGCATCTACTGCAGCACCAGCTGAAACGTTACCTGCTCCTGAGCGCTCACCAGAATTCCCTCAAGCACCTAATCTCCCCAGTCCAACTGAATCCGACTTTACTGCATCCACCGAGTCCAACAGTGCCCCAGAGCATCGAGGAACAGTATTTGATCCAAATTATCAAGTACCTATTGAATCTCTCAAACACATATCCCGTTTTAAGCCTCGAGTTAGTACTGCGGTTCCCGACGCTCAAGCGTCCATGACTGAATGCCTCACTCAAATACAGCAACTATCTACAGCTACTCAGGCAAGTCATGTGGCTTTAACAAATGATCTAAACCACCGTTTCACGGCTCTTGAGACCTCTCTTACAGACGCTAATCACGCTCAACTATTGGTCATGAAAGAACACTTCGACCAGCGTCTGACCACTCTTGAAGCCTCTGTTGCTCAGATTGCTACTCAAGTCAGTCTTCTTACTCAGCATTTCATACAGACTGATGATGGCAATAAGGGGGAAAAGAAGGGAGAAAAGAGGAAATCTTCAACATCTAAAGATCAAGATCCTCCTCCACCATCCAAGCGTCAACATATTGATGCTCCCCTCACACTAAGTACAGAGCCAAGGTATCCCTATCCTTCTTGGGTAACTACCTCGGTGGGAGCGTCCAATAAAAAAGAAACCCCAAGAGTGCTCTATCCAAATCTTCCATTACCTTCAAGAGCACTGCTTGAACAATTTGATATTCCTCTTCTCAGAGCGTCAATTCCAGAACCATCTGATCCAGCAGTCTTAGCCTTAGAGCGAAAAATGTCTGACTTTGACCAAACCTTCAGAATTTGCCTACGATACATAGGCATCAGTCCAGAGGAATGGGATAAGCAACTCATTACTTTCAAGGCACGACAAGTAAAAGAAAACAAACATATAATCAGTAAAGATCATGCTGCGATGATGACGTTAGAAGATCAGATAACTGAAGCAATCCGTGCTGAAATGACTAAGAGATACAAAATCAAATCACGATCTTGATTTTTTACTTATGATTCTTTCATTTTAGTTGTAAAATGCTTGTACTATGAAAGATATATATAAAATGCATTTTACAGCTGAAACATCTCGTTGAAGCTCAAACTAACTTACTAACCTACGCTAACTCGTACTTTAGGTATCTAACGCTTGAACTAAATAGGTATTGCCATCATCAAAAAGGGGGAAATTGTTAGGAATTTCATGTTACATGTTTTGATGATGACAAATAGGACTTCCTGTTAGACCCCGAAAAATGTAAGTATAAAAGCTTTCATAGAATATTGTGTATAAGTACCTGAAAGCTTATTTATCTTAGGCTTATCGTTTTCATCTTTGTAGAATTTTAGACTAAGAATGTGATACTAAATCACTAAGGAGAATTTTGGGTAAGTCTACCAAGTGATAAAGTTGAAGATCAAGCGTCTGAAGCTACAGAAGATAAAGATCTCTTGAAGCGTCCGACAAACGTTTTAGAAACTATTCCAGGTTACAACTCCAGCGCTCAAAATACGAATGGATAACTCAGGCCGAATACTCAACACTAAGTCAATGATGGAATTCTGAGTGAGCCTATCAAAGACAAGATTGAAGAGTAAGCGTCTGAAATAAACAGAAGAGACTCAGGATCAGTCCAAGCGTCTGTCCAATGCACGAGAAAAACTGTCCTCTTCAGCAAGCGTCCAAAAGGCTAAAACCAACACGACCTACAATAAACGTAATCTGAGAATTCAAAACCAAAGCTATCCAAAGACTTAAAGAATGCATGAATCAAACGGACAAATTATTTCCAATGGAAATAAAACAAGATGCATTAAAAGTCGGATAAGTGCTATTAAAATATAAGCACTATAACGTATGGGTAAGCCATTCATTTGACCAAGACTGTCAGAAGTTATGAAACCAAGAACATGCCTAACTAACCATTCATTTGACCAAGACTGTTAGAAGTCTCTGTGTGACTCTTCGATAATCATCATAGTGGAAAACCTCTCTGATAAAGAGAGAAGAAGGACGTAGCTGGGATTACATCACCCAGTGAAACTTACAAATATCTTGTGTCATTTACTGTTTTGTTGTCTTACATTATACTGTCATATTATATCTTGAAAAGGGATTTAAACTAATAAGCGACTAATTGGTTAAAACGAACGCTAAGCTATAAAAACATTTCCGCTGTGCTAACCCTGATTTAGTGACTAAACTCTGCCCTACTTTGGTAAGTGTTGAAATCACCGAATCTAAGTTAACTTTTCTCAAGCGCCTGAAACTAGCGCTTAAGTCATCATCCCTCAAGCGCCACACCCAGCGCTTAAAGTTTTTCGAGCGTTCAAATACTTCACAGTAATACGAAAGTTTTTAGAAGTCGAAAAAGACTTCAGGGTCTATTCACCCCCCCCCCTTCTAGACCCTTTCGTATACCACTTGGGACCAATAGGTAGGAACCCTTTCTTAGAATCTTCCATCCTATAATTTTTTAGGACCTTTTCTAAGTGAAGGGCTTGAGAAAGTCCTATCATTCTTTTAGTTTGATCTCTATAGATTCGAATCCCTAGAATATAGGTCGCTTCTCCCAAGTCTTTCATGGAGAATGTACTCGAAAGCCACTTCTTAGTTGTGGTGAGCATTCCTATGTCATTCCCAATGAGTAATATGTCATCTACATATAACACTAGGAATGTCAACTTGCTCCCACTGACCTTCTTGTAAACACAGGGCTCGTCTTCATTTTTGATGAAGTCAAATCCTTTGACAACCTCATCAAAATGTAGATTTCAGCTACGAGACGCTTGTTTGAGTCCATAAATGCATCTCTCAAGTTTACACACCTTATGAATATGCTCCTCGGATTCAAAACCTTTAGGCTGTTCCATATAGATATCCTCTTCTAGGAATCCATTTAGGAAAGTAGTTTTGACATCCATTTGCCATATTTCATAATCAAGGTGTGCTGCTATTGCAAGTAGAATCCTTATTGATTTGATCATAGCCACTGGCGAGAAGGTTTCTTGGTAGTCAGTTCCTTCCTTTTGACTATACCCTTTCGCCGCTAGCCTGGCTTTGTAGGTGTCTACTTTGCCATTACCACCAATCTTTCTCTTGTAGATCTATTTACACTCGATTGGTTTTACCCCTTCAGGTTGGTCTACAAGTTTCCAGACTTGGTTTGCGTGCATCGAATCGATCTCAGTTTGCATAGCTTCACGCCATCTAGCAGCATCCACATCCACCATCGCTTGATCAAAAGTGGAGGGATCATCTCCATGATCCTCCTCTAACACAGAATGGAGATCCAACTCCCTTTGCATTAGATATCCGTACCTCTCAGGCGGTTGAGATACTCTATTCAATCGTCGTGGTTGTGGTTGTGTTACAGAAGGTTCGGTTCTCACTCCCTGTGTAGGTGTATCCAGTGGGGTTTCATTTTGTTCTTCTAGAACAATCTTTCTACCCGCTCCTCTTTCTTGAATGAACTCATCTTCAAGAAAGTGGGCTTGTAAGGCTACAATGATCCTTTGATTATTGTGCAGGTAAAAGAGGTATCCCATAGAATCTTCAGGATATCCAACGAAACGTCCCTTTAAGGATCTAGCCTCCAATTTGTCCACTTTAGTCCTGACATAAGCCGGACATCCCCAAATCTTTATGTGGTTAAGACTTGGTTTCCTATTTCGCCACATTTCATATGGAGTCATAGGAACGGACTTGGACGGACATCTATTTAAAATGTGTGCAGCTGTAAGCAGCGCGTGACCCCACAGTCAAATGGGTAAATCAGTGTAGCTAAGCATGGAGCGAACCATGTCCAACAAGGTTCGATTCCTTCGCTCAGCTACTCCATTCAACCGTGGAGTCGCTGGAGGTGTGAGTTGCAATACTATACCATTCTCTCTGAGGTATAAGTCAAACTCGTCGCTCATATATTCTCCTCTTTGATCAGATCGAAGAGTTTTTATACGTCGACTTGTTTGATTTTCCACTAAAGCCTTGAACTCCTTGAACTTATCAGTGGATCCAGACTTATGCTTCATCAGGTACACTAGACCATATCGAGAATGGTCATCTGCGAAGGTGATAAAGTAAAGGAAACCTCCTCTGGCCATTTCTCCAAATGGACCACAAACGTCAGTGTGCACTAAACCTAAGATTTGTGAGGCCCTTTCAAAGCTCCCTGTGAAGGGCGATCTAGCCATCTTACCTTTGAGACAAGATTCACAAGTAGGATAGGGATCCAATCCCAGTGGGCCAATTAGCCCATCTTTTTCCATTTTGCGAATCTTCTGTTCGCCAGCATGGCCTAGTCGAAGGTGCCATATCAATCGTTGGTTTATTTCAAGACTACTACGTTTCCTTTGTATAGTATTCACTGCATACTCATTCTGGACACTAAGGTAATACAATCCATTTATCAAAGAAGCAAAGCCTACAAATTTATTACCATAACAAATGTTGCATCGTTCATCAATAAATCGGAAAGTGTAACCATTCTTAACTAAAACAGGAATAGAAACAATATTTTTAAGCCCATTAGGCAAAACCAAAACATTATCCAATAATAGTACATGTCTAGAATTTAAAAGCAACGAGGTAGATCCTATTGCAGTAGCCGCGACGCTTTGCCCGCTGCCTACTCTGATCTTCACCTCATCGTTGTCCAGCCTCCTTTCTCGCATCAGATCCTGATTCATACAACATATGTGAGCACTAGCTTTTAGCCAAACGAGCTCGAGCCGAGCCCGAGCTCGCGAGCTCGAGCCTGATTTGGGCTCGCGAGCCTGGGCCTCAAACAACCAAATTGCTGCTAATATATGTTCTGAACAAAAATTTGATACATTAGTTGCTTGATATTTCCAATATCTTATCATAATGAAAATTTGAGGTGCCTGATGCATAAAACTCATGAGGACCAACTTTGAACGGATTAAGAGATGCTCTTCTCTTAAAGAACAAAAGATTAGTTTAAGAATTAAACTTATGTAATTAGACTGTGATTTCTCCCATTTGATTGCGATTTCTCCCATTTGGTAATCAACAAAGGATTAATCAACAAATATCAACAAAATCAAGGCTAATATTAACCCCAATCAAGGCTTAATCAAATATTATGACCCAAATCAACAAAATCAACTAACAAAATGTCAACAACCAAAAATCAACAAAATTAACAACAAAACTCAACTTAAAAACAGAATTACCGGGGTGAAGAAGGGTTTGGCGGCGGTTTTGCGGCGACGGGGTCACACAGAGGTGAAGGAGGCGGATGGAGGTAAACGCTGCGTATCACGATTCACGACAATGCACTGCGCAGGTGGCCAGCGGAGGTGGTGGTAGACGGAGATCGAGGCGGGGGTGACGGTGGGTAGAGTCGGGGGTGCCTTCGCCGGCGGGAAGAGTGGGGGGTTTTCACTGCCGCCGCTGCTGCGTTTTCTTTCTCCCTGCTGTGCTGCTGCTGCGTTTTCTTTCTCCCTTTTCAGGTAGGGTTTTCTAATGGCTGAATTGAATATTAAATATTTAATATATTATATACATAATTAATATTTATAATATTAAAATATATATATATATATAAATATCGAATAAGCACGCGAGCCGGGCTCGCGAGCTTTTTGAAGAAAGAATCAGGCTCGAGCTTGAGCTCGATAGAAGCTCGAGCTCGTGAGGCTTGAGCTCGAGGCGAGCCGGCTCGGCTCAACTTACACCCCTACTTGCAACCCTTTAAGGATATTTGGGGTGAAATATGTCTCAATTAAGGCATCCAATGCACTTAATAAAATTCTAGAATTAAATCTTAATATATGACCCCCACTTACTGGGAAGATGCCACATATGGATTTAATCCTTGATCATATTAAGTTTAGTGGAGGGAAAGGATGCCTAGCACCCCTTGCTAACTTAGTATTATTTTTGTTTGGGAGAATTCACGTTCAAAACATTTATTTCGTCTCACTTTAATCATTTACCAATTTATATAGTGCATATTGATAACACACATGCTTCATACAACTAATGAACATGCATCGAAAGCAATAAAACAACACGCATGTCTATGGGCTTTTATCTAGAGGGCCCAAGCCAATGGGCCATCATAAAATTGAAAAAGAAAAGCTTAGCTAATCTTCGTGGGCTCCAAGCTCCTCTTCTTTTGCATGATCTCCATCTTGAAAGACCTATTCCATTTCTATTTATTACAAGAGGTAATTTAAAACCTATACATAAATCTAGAAATAAAATAAAATGGGCTCAAACCGGCCCTTACAACCCATCAAAAGAAATACATAATCAAAAAAAGCAACCTAAGCTCATAGACATATGTCATCATCACATAATACTTGCTCGCGATAAATAAAGCACTTATGTTGGTGATTAATAAAAATTAATTAGTCCAACTTAATTAATTTCCACAATAAAATTCCAAATTTTATTGATTCATATGAAATTAATCCTATTTATGAGAATTCTTTATTTAAATAAATAACTTAACAAATAAAATTATCCAAGAGTTTATTAATTAATTATTTCATTCAAATAAAGATCAATAAAAACTATATTGGGCTTAATTTTATCAAAATTAAATTACCAACCATTGGCATATTCAAATTTAATTAATTAGGCCCAATAACTAATTTATTGAATTATCCACAATTTTAATCAAAATAATTTGGGCCTCTTTTTAATTAAATCCGCGTCATCATCCTTTTGACCCACCCGGATAACCTAAATAGCCCAAACACCAATTCAATTAAAATTTGGACGTTAGGAAAATATAACCCGACCCATTAGGGCCCGAGTCACGAAAACCCGGCCCTCGAAACAGGTTCGTGCACTGGGCGTATTGCACGGTGTATGCCGTGCGCCCCGCGCACGGTTTAATCGTGCTTGGCCGGATGCCCAGCGTCGGGCCAGCCCCTCCAACCGGCACCGTGAAACTGTTGGGTTGACTCATTCCCTTGGGTGGCTCATGGCAGCGAAAATTAAAATTTTACAAAAGTAAACGTACAACCACCCGAAAACAGGAATATGGAATTGGTTCGATCAAATTTGATAAGGAGGTAAACAAAATTATACCTTTCGAAAATTTCGTTTCACCTCGTACTTTGGATCTCAGCAACCCTGTGGTGCAAATCCACACAATTTCCCTTGGGTGAGAAATTGCCTGTCATTTTTCGTATCTCTCGGTTTAGAGTGCTCCAATCGTCGCACATCTAAGATGTATCCACACCTCGTTCAAGTCACCAATCGTCTTGCCTTGCGTGCTAGACAACAAAACAATTCTAAGCTGAACTTAGGCTTGATTATGTGAAAGGTAGGAATATTTTCTAAGTCGTTTAATTCAACACATGAATAGACCGACATCTTGTTGGAAAGAGGTGGCCGATTTTAGGTCTAAGAGAGGGGGCCGGATTTTTCAGCTTTTTCATCATTTATTTTAGTCTCCTTCATCTCTTATTTATAGGTGAAAATTACCTAGAGTCCTATTAGGAAAAAGAAACTTCCTTTCTCCCAAACTCTCTAGTAATCCTTATCCTATGAAAACTTGGAGGAGGGAAAAACTCTTTTCCTCTTCCACCACACATAAAATCGCCCCCTCCTTTATTTACACTCACAAATCGGTCAACACAAGTCAATTGGACTCTAGGATTTAATTTTGACTCCTCAATTTAATTATAGGTTCAACCCATTAATTAAATACAAGTCAAATTAAATCCAACCATCTAATTCCAACATTTATTTATTTAACTTGGGCTCCACCCAATTAAATAAAATACTTGGACTCTACTAGGTCCATTAATTTAATTAATTCTACAAGATTAATTAAAAGAGTATAATTAATTGAATCCTTCAATTATTTTATATTCCATATTAGGAAAGTACTAAACTTTCCTAATTCCCTCAATTTCCTCGAAATTGATTAATCACATCTATTCAAGCAATGACTCTCTTGAGTTAGTGTGTGACCCCTTAGGCTCGTTTCTATCTAGTAGTAAGTACACCTTCCCACAGTGCTAGTGTACCTTCCTAAAATGGAAAGTACTAGATTAAATCAATCCTTTGATTTAATCAAGCCTCGAATTAGTCACCAAGCTAATTCTCGGCACTTACAAATCACGGTTGTCCACCTAGCATAGGGTCCCGAAGACCTAGATAAAACGAAAGTAAAGATACGCCTTTTGCGATCTTGATCCTCGCATAAGTAAGATCGCTCTATTTAATCTCCCGATTGAATCTAGAGCATTGGCTAAGGTCGAAGCTCTATTAATTCAATACTATGTTTCCCATGTTATGTGAAATCGACTTCGACTATCTAAACGAGGAAACCCTACGCCTCTTTAGATATCATACTTCGGCCGAAGATTCCTTAAGTCGATTCACTATGTAACCATAGGAGATTAACCCACTGGCTAATGTCAGAAATAGATTCCTCTTGATTCTCACGTGCCTTACTACGTAAGACGTGCATGTCTGAGTTTGCCCATATTCGATCATCTAAAGTGATCATGTAACAAATCAAGAACATGCGCGGTTACGCATAAGACATCCAATGGAATCTTAGGTCCATAAGGATTACTCTTATACTACAAGACCACTGGAAGTTCCACATTCGATTGGGAATCCATTCACGAACTTCCATGGGGTTGTTCAGTTCGCCCATTACCACAATGGCAACCTTCATATATGCATTGGCTTTCACCGTGCCGGTATCTATGGAACGAGATACACTTCTACTAGAGTATGCATCATATGAGCAAGTCTTTTGGGTTGCATCGATATCCCTTTATCTCGATGAACCCTTTCACGACTTCGAACAATGTTTAAAGATCACAGCCTTCGAGACATATTCCATCATTGCCACACCGAATGTGCAATGATGTCCCATAGCTATGTGTGATCCTTCAGGACTTTATTCTAAGCCAAAGTAAAAACTAATTTAAAAATAAAGACATGCCACACATAAAAAAGAGATTGACTTTATTTATAAGAAAACGATTGTTCAACTCTAGAGTTACTATTACAAAGAATGGCGCCCAATAATTGGTGCGCCGGGCACTAACTCTAACAATCTCCCACTTGCCCTAGCGCCAATTGCCCATGTACTTAAGGCCCATTCTTCCGAGATGTCCTTCAAATACTTTTTGGCTAAGGGGTTTGGTGAGTGGGTCCGCTATGTTGTCCGCTGTATCCATGCTCTCCATTCTCACGTCGCCTCTTCTAATGATTTCTCAGAACATGTTTGGATTTCTGATGAGACCTCGGCTCTTTTGCATGCTCAATAGCCCCGTTGTTATCACAGTATACCGTTACTGGATCTCCAACGGATGGAACGACACCCAATTCTTGGATGAAGTTCCTCATTCAAATAGCTTCTTTTGCAGCCTCATTTGCTGCATTGAATTCTGCTTCAGTGGTGGAGTCGGCTATGATTGCTTTCTTGGAACTCTTCCAGCTAACCGCCCCGCCATTAAGCAGAAATACAAACCCAGAGACCGACTTAGAGTCATCCTTGTCGGATTGGAAACTCGGATCAGCAAACCCCTCTAATTCCAATTCTCCTCGTCTGTATATCAAGAGCAATTCCTTAGTTCTCCTTAGATATTTAAGGATTGTTTTCACCGAAACTCCAGTGTGCCATGCCTGGATTCACTTGATATCGACTGCACGCACTCAATGCATAAGCTACATCGGGTCTTATGCATATCATCGCGTACATTATACTACCTATCGCAGAAGCATAGGGAGTTTTGGACATTTTCACTCTTTCTTCCTCAGTCTTTGGGCACATAGACTTGGAAAGTGTGATGCCATGTCCTATTGGCAAGAATCCCTTCTTGGACTTTTCCATTTCAAATCTTTTGAGTACGGGATCGACATATGCAGATTGGGAGAGACCTAGCATCCTATTCGATCTATCCCTATAGATCTTCATACCGAGTATGTAGGACGCCTCTCCCATATCTTTCATGGAGAATTTATTAGAAAGCCATACTTTAGTTGACTGCATCATCCCTACATCATTTCCAATTAGTAGGATGTCATCGACATACTGTATGATGAACGTGACTGCGCTCCCACTGTCTTTCTTATACACACATGCCTCTTCAACGTTTTGAATGTATCCATACTCTTGTATGACAGTGTCAAAATGTTTGTTCCAACTTCGAGAAGCTTGCTTAAGTCCATAGATGGACTTTTGGAGTTTACACACTTTGTGTTCGCTCCCTTTAGATGTAAAGCCCTCTGGCTGTTGCATGTAAATCTCTTCCTCAATTTCTCCATTGAGGAATGCAGTCTTTACATCCATCTGTCATATTTCATAATCAAAATATGCAGATATTGCAAGCATAATCCTAATGGATTTCAGCATAGCCACTGGCGAGAAGGTTTCCTCATAGTCAATCCCTTGTCTATGAGTAAATTCTTTTGCCACGAGGCGAGCCTTATAGGTGACTACCTCTCCATCAACTCCAAGCTTTCGCTTGTAGACCCACTTACAACCAAGCCCTCAGGTGGGTCAACCAAGGTCCATACCTTGTTGGAGTGCATAGAGTCCATTTCGGATGTCATGGTCTCTAGCCATCTTCTCGAATCAATGTCAGGCATTGCACTCTTAAAACTCTTCGGATCAGAGTCTAGAGGAGGATCTTGAGTTCCCTCCTCTTGCAATAGGCCTAGCCATCTTTCAGGCCCTTTTGGGATTCTCTTTGATCTCCTCAAAGGTTGTGTGTTTTCAGTGGGTGCCTCTGATGTAGCTTCGTTGGTGTTGGGTGGGTAAATTTGTATCTCTTGACTTGATCCATTCTCATGGACCTCATCCAGTTCTACAATCTCGCCTTTCCTAACTCAAAAATATGACTCTCCCTTCCATCTAGCCTCTAAAAAAATGTTTTTATATTGATTTCCTAACATAAAAGTGTTGGGAATTATTCGAATAAAACGCAGCGGAAAGTAAATTTAATTCCCAAAGCCCGAATCATCTCTAATCCTCGTGTTTAATTGTGTATAGAAAGATTACCGTTCTCGCGTATGTTGATTTCTGAACGTGATCCTTTTCTCTAACGCCGAATTTGCCAACGTCTCTAATTCGTCACGCCGGAATCAAAAATGAAGAACTCCTCCTTTCTTCATTGTCAAAGACGGCTAGAGAGAAAGAGAGAGAGAGAGAGAGAGAGGTGGGAGACTTTTTCTTGGAGAGAAAGTTATGTAAGTTGCCTTGTGTTATTTTTCACCTTGTGATATATTTATATCATTATGAAACAATAACCCTAGCATGCAAGAGCCCTATTTGGGAGTCTATTTGGCCACCCCTTAGTGGGCTCGGAAGCCTTCAGGCTTTCGTCTTACATGTTAATTAATTAATCGGATAATTTATTTATCTAATAAATAAATTGATAATCCAATTAATTCAATTCATAATTAATTTATAATTCAATTTCTCCAAGAAATTAATTAACTCATCAATTTAATTAATTAATTAAATTATCCAATAATTAATTAATTAATTACGGCATCCAATGCCGTGAATTTCTCTCAAGTCTTTTTCCCATGTTTTTCCTTTTGCACTTCCTTTAAGCGCGACTCTTTAGGTTCGTCTCAAAAGGCAATTGGGAGGAATCCAAAGGTGTGTGAGTGACACCTAGCTAGTCTCGTGGCTCACACCGAAACCCAATTGAGAACGAATGAATAGGATCATTTCCAAACTTTTACGCCGTGAATACCGTACGTGTATAAACCTTTCGTTCTTATATCCCAGTCAAGTAAGAGTCACGGTTTAAAGTCAAACTCATATAACTTGACCATATGCCTAAGCTCATAACAAGTCGAGGTATTTAAATGCTTTGGCCAAAGACTTTCATCCTCACTTATTCATGATCGCATAGGATGTTTTACTCATTCACTTATGAGAGAATAAATTCCATATTGCAAATCAGTTAACAATGCTACTTGCCCATCAAGTCCCACTTCGAGGTCGATTCCACCAACAGGTGATTTGAATCTAACTACTCTAATGACAGACTTGATGTCACAAGTACATCTTCAACTCGATTTCTCAGGTCAGAGGTTCACACGTACCTATCACTACTTATCAGTTTCATCATTGACTGTCAATGAGTGAATACCCATGTGATGAACTGATGCGAGCCGTGTTCGAACATATCAGTCCAACTGACACGTCTATGATATAAGTTCCCACTACCATTTCCATAGTGTACGACTAGCACTTTCTCTGTCGAAACTTACATCATACAAGTCTTTATTCACTATTGATACCCAATCAATATTTCTTAGACTTGCGACCCTTTTAGATGTCAAAGGTCAAACCATTCTAGTGCATTTCCTCCTATCCCATAGGAGGTAGAAGGTTCGCCTTGTCATCAAGGACTTTACGTTGTTTATTCACACCTTATAAATGCCTATAAGAAAACAACAATCAACTGCCTTATATTAATAGAAAAACCATAGTTTACTTACAATGTTTATGCCCTATAAATCTATCCTCTTTATGGCATTCGAGGGCATATACTCTAAAAAAAAGGAGTCTTAGATACAAAAATAGGCCCATCGAAGTCATAAAACCGGCTCATAAAAATTATAAAAATTCGCAGCTGCACAACTGTGCAGTCTAGCTGTGTAGAATTTTTCCTCTTAATTTTTCTTCAATGAAACTTTCTAGTGTGGCCTCTCTATTGCCTTTCTTCACGTCCTCTTGGTTAGTCTTCATTCATCTAGTAAGAAACACTCCTTCAACTTATCAAAACAATCGCTTTTATGCCTACAAAAGCATTGAAACGGCTTAGAAATCAAAATATGTAAATTAGGCTAAAAATAACGGAAAAGAGCAACTACAAGGCATAAAATAGAGATAAATGTGAGGTAAAATATGATGAAAATATGTAAAATATGAGACCTAACAAAAATTCCAACCCGATTCTATGTATATTGATCCAAATGGTATTGACCAATATATCAATGAATCGAGGAAACACTATGCCTCCTTATTGATACGACTCTGGTTCGAGGTTCCCTGGTCAATATATTGTGAAGTGCATAGGATATGCGTTGATGCTACAGAAATCTCTTGGCACTCATGTGCCTCCGTACATAACTAGACTAGACCCAATATGTCCCACTTTATGACTCGCCTGGAATTGTGTGACAAAACTAAGTACAGTGGCGATGCACGAGATGACCAATGGTGCCTCAAGTCATGAGGACCAATCTTATGCCTTTGTAACGTAGGAGATTCCAAATTTGACATTAACTCCAATATCGAATCTTGGCGGTCCCATCGAGAACCCACATACATGCACTGATGTACACCGTATAAGTATCCATGGAAAAAGATACACTCTCCAAGAGTGTGCATTGTACATGCAAGTATTTTTGAGTCATTGATATCCATATCACAATGATTCTATGACTTCGAACATCCTTAAAACCACAACCTTAGGAGTATTCCATGATTGGTATTCCCAATACCAAACACGTCTTGTAGATGAAGAGTGATCTAGGGAACTTTATCTAATTGCATAAAATGATGAGATAAATACGAATATGAATTTTACTAAATAAACTTGACAAGATACAATATAATGTTGGACTAGGCCATCTATGTGGTTCACCCCAGCTCATGCATGCGCAGCGGAAGTAAATTATAAAAATTAATCAACATGCACAATGGGTGTTTTACATGGCACCATCGAAATACTCAAACATAAAAGGGGTTTGTATAGCCATTATACCTCTTTGAATTTTGCCAAAAATAAACTCGTGCAGATTCCACAGCCTTTGTATTTTTGTCTCTTTCAATCTTCTCATTTCTCTAGATAAATCATTAAGCACTCTACGTGTCGTATCTCTAAGTTTATCCATACTTCAAGTATTTCATGAAACTCTTAATATATTATAGGGGTAAAGACCATTACCTACCCTAACTTTGAAGATTTTTACACTTTTTGGAACAAACTTTGTTTTTAACACTTACCTACCTGAACTTTGCGGGTTTTACACTTTTTTTTAATATTGGAATATTCCGGCAGAATATTCTGCTAGTGTTTCAACATTTCCGGCAGGGTGAGATTAAAAAAGTATGAAAAAACAAAGTTTAGATCAAAAAGTGTAAAAAAAAAAAAAAACAAAGCTTGGATCAAAAAGTGCAAAAAAAACAAAGTTTGGATAAAAAAAGTTTAAAAAGAAAAGTTTGTTTATCCGCCGAACTATGCCAATATTTAAAAAAGTGTAAAACCCGCAAAGTTCAGGTAGGCAAGTGTTAAAAAAAAAAGTTTGTTCCAAAAAATGTAAAAATTGGCAAAGTTTGGGTAGGTAATGATCTTTACCCCTATATTTTAATGCTTGGTAAAACTATATTAAGTATGCGTGTATTACTAGAAGAATTCTAAAGGACTTCGGCATCGCTACAGGTGAGAAGGTTTCCTCATATTCAATTCTTTGCCTTTAAGTATAGCCCTTCACCACGAAGCGAGCTTTGTGAGAAACTACCTCACCATCATCTCCAAGCTTTCGCTTGTAGACCCACTTACAACCAATGGGTCGGACGCCCTTGGGTAGGTCCACCAAGGTCCACACCTTGTTGTAGTGCATGAAGTCTATTTCAGATTTCATGGCTTTTAGACACCTTCCCGAATCAACGTCGGATATCGCCTCCCTATATGTCTTTGGATTTGATTCCAAAGAAAGTCCCTCATCATTGCCTTTTAGCAAGAGACCATACTGCTCAGGTTGTCTTAAGACCCTATTGGAGCTCCTTGGAGGGGAAACATGTACACTTACGGTTGCTGACCTTTCTTACTCAATTGTTGGTTATGGGGAAGTTTGTGGCTCTTGAACTTCTTCAATCTCTACAGTTGCTCTTTCCTTATCGGACAAGGATTTCTTCTCTAGGAATGTAGCATTTCTCAAAATGTACATTTTTTGTTCCGAGACACTGTAGAAATAATATCCAAAAGAATCTTTTAGATATCCCATGAACTTACACAAAGTGGATCGAGGATCCAACTTATCACCCATCATCTACTTAACAAAAGCAGCATATCCCCATAACCTAAGGTATTTATAAGAAGGCGGTTTGCCATGCCATAACTCATACAACACTTTAGGCCCACTCTTAGAAAGTAATCTATTCAATAGATGAGCTGTAGTTCTAGGGCGTAACCCTTATAAATATGGAGACAGGTCTGTGGAGCTCATCATGGATCAAACCATATCCATCAAGGTTCGATTCCACCGCTCAGACACACCGTTCAACTTAGGTGTTCCAGACGGTGTCCATTGAGATATAATTCTATGGTCTCTCAAATAATCCATGAACTCTCCGTTTAGACACTCGCCTCCTTGATCATATCGAAGAGCATTAATCTTATGATCAGTTTGACTCCCTACTTCAAGTCTAAATTCTTTGAACTTATCAAAGGCTTTGGACTTGTGTCTTATTAAGTAAACATAACTATACCATAACCAATCGTCAGTAAAGGTTATGAAGTAAGAATAGTTCCTCTTGCGATCACACTAAGTGGTCAACATACGTCTAAATGAATCAAGTCCAAAAGAACAATGGCTCGCACCATTTGGGCTCCAAATGATGATTTAGTCATCTTTCCCTTAAGACATCATTTACAAGTTGGTAAGTCTTCAACCTCAGAGAGATTTAGACTACTAGCCAACTTTTAGATCCTATCTTTAGAGATAGGACCTAATCTAGCATGCCACAAGTATGTGAGAGGTTAATCATTAGACTCGCATTCATGCAGTCCTTCAGCTAATGGCCTTTGTTATGGCAGTTATAACACATTCCTTTGGTATACTTTTTCTTCTTCTTAATAACACTCCCACTAGCCTTAGGTGTCCATTGCTTCTTCCTCTTTTTCTTCTCCTTACCTTTGAACTTACCAAAGGTTTAGGAAGATGAAATACCAGCTAGCAGAACGGGTTTGGCCAATTTAAGGGTTGCCTCAACAGTCTTAAGCATATCGAGCAACTCGAACCTGAAGTTAGTTCATGTTGAAGTTCACTACGAATTGATTGTAGGATGGAGAGAGTGGTTGAAGGAATAAGTCGAGAGGTAACTCGGCTTTGATTGTCACATCCATGTCCCTAAGTTTGTTCACCAAAGTGATCATTCTCAATACATGATCAGTGACAGTCATTCCTTCAGTCATACGAGCTTTGAATAGTTCTCCAGAGATTGCAAACCTCTCATGGCAGGTCTTAACGATGTACGACTCCTCCAGTGATACATGAATTGCAGATGTGTAATCCACGAGATCACATTGCTTCTAGAACTCATTAGTCATATAAGAAAGAATGATGCATATCATGTAAATGTTATCCTTGCACCACTTCTCAAAAGCATCTCGAATAACTTTAGTAGATGTCGCCTCAGGCGTAGGCTCGATGGGCTGAGTCAACACATAGTCATGCCCTTCAGCCTGCAGAGTGATCTTAAGATTTTGGAACCAATAAAAAAAGTTAGGTCCAATGAGCTTATTGGTTTCAAGGATAGTTAAGAATGGAGTTTTTAGTCATTACAAAAATGACGGCGATACGGATAAAGTTAGCATTCAGTTTTCATATATCCATATGTAATTTGGTCTTTAATTACATGTGTCTCCCACTACTTTTATCGAGCTCTATCACCCTCATGATAGAAAATGCAAGAGGGGCCACACTTTATAAGTGGGCTTAGGCTCTAAGGAATTTCATCATATTTCCCCAGAACATGAGCCCATATGACTTGATAACTTGATGAGCCCGACAGATTTCTTCCTTGCACTCGATGTGGGATCTAAGATGGTTTTGCCTCACCTTTTATGTATGCGCTAAGAACATGAGCCCATACACTATTTAGTGTTAAATCCATCCCATTAACTTCTCATGACTAATTACCTAATTCAAATACCCCATGACTCGTGGACAGTGTTTGAACCACATAATTTCCATGTGCTCTTATAATTGACCAATTACAAGTCAAAGTAGAATGCCTAGTCAATATAATCGGCTCTTTAGATATTTGATATATCCTATGACTCGTGGATAATATATCGAACATTTTTCAAGGTCCATTATATTGCTAATAATGGAAGGCCTAGATGAATTTAGGACAGTCATCCCTAATTAATCCATTACATGATTTAATATTATTCAACGAGGATTGTTTCACATGCAAGGTCTCACTCAATTTTAGTTATCTTGTTTTTAAGTGTTCATACAATAAAACCACAAAAAAGCTGAAAATATCAAGATAACATAAATAGCATGCTCAGACGAAATTTAAATCATGCTCTTGCACATAGCTCACATATGGCCTAAAGATCATACTATAAATCTAAAGCCACATAACTAATCTGCCGTCTTTGATTAATGCAATCTATTTAACTAAAATTCTATGGATCAATTTAATTTCCAAAACACTTAATTTTAGAAAACAATTAAAATACTTAATTTTAATTAATGCAAAATTTTATTGAAAAATGTTGTTATGGGAAGATGATGCATTATTAAACAAAAGAGAGATAAAAGTGGTTTAGAGGATTTTGCTCTCAGCTCACTGTAGCAGGCTAACGTGCGCCTAAACCTAACTATGGAGAGAAAGAGGGGAAAACGCACAGTTGGGGTGTCGGCGAGCCTGATTCCAGCAAGCACAGAGGCTCTATCCTCACCAGCGACATCATCGGTGCTAATACACTTAGCAAGCTAGCTAGTAAGGATGGGGAGCTATTGCATTCGGATGCTATGATAACTTAAAAACTTAGATTAGATTATGCAAGGGTCCTAGTCAATGCTGAGATGGGAAGTGATCTACTCTCAAGAGATTAAGATTCAAACAGAGCATGTTGATTTAGCCAGTAAAATATGAATGGCTACCTATTAAACGCCAGAAATATGAAAGATGGGGACATAGAAATGGTAGCTGCAATAAACCTATGGTTCAGAGATGGCAAGTGAAGAAGCCAGTTGTCGAAAGAGATGGCAAGTAAAGAAGCCAGCTTTCTTACCACTTCAATAAATCCAAAATTTTTGTTTTAACCAAACCGAACTGAACCTGTTCGGTTTGATTTTCGGTCCGGATTTCTAAAAAACCAAAAATTCGGTTCGGTTAAAAAACCGACCGATGAACACCCCTAGCTGAACAAGTTGAAGTGGTAAGAGAGAAAATTCTTGTACCGGAATGTCCCAAACCAAGTGAACATGCCACTACTCTCTTGAAAAAAGATGAAGCCACAACTTCCCAGCTGCGAGGGAACGATAAGATAAAGGAGTGGCAAGAAATCAGTAAGTCAAAACAAAACAAAGGACATATGTGGGCAGAAAAAGCAAATAGTATAGAGGTCCAACATGCCCTTACCAGTGTCTTTCAAGTTCTCAGTCAAGTGGGGAGTGTAGTAGAAAGTGGTGATTTACCTATGGAAATGCCTCCAATATTATGAATATTGGGGCATAAAACATAAGGATACTGAACACAAGTGATAAGCAGTTGTGTTCAGTCAATAAAATGGATGTCATAGATGTTGTGGAAACTAGAGTGAGACCTCAAAACTTTCAAAAAATAAGAAGAGTGTTTGGGGAAGAATGGAGTGTGATAAATAACTATATTTCTGCTCAGAATGGCAGAATATGGTTATTGAGGAGAACTTAGAGGGTCATTTGTAAAGTATTCAAGGTCACAGACCAGTTAATAACTTGTAGAGTGGTGTGTGGGCAATATGGATACCCAATTTTACTTGTTGCAGTCTGAGCACCATGGGGCAGTGGTCAGATATATCTTTATGCAGAAAAGTCATATTATATCCCTCTATCTGTGTAAACCACTCACAATTTGCAACCACCTTATCAAGTTTGCTGTAAGTTCTTCTCTCAGGGTCTTGGTTATTACTCCAAGTATACAGACGACGGGTGTATGGAATGTCAACCAAGCCCACGTTCTCAAAGCATCCTCTCATTTCTTCACTGCCCCCTACATAACTCCCATTTTTGATGTCATCTGCTCCGTCGTACAGCTAGACTGCACCCAACCTTATTCACTCTCGTGATTCTCCTGGAATCCCTAATAAGATCAAAATGCAATGGCCCGAACCTACCGCAGCCGTGACATCTCAGGTCTTAAGGATTATCTCTACTACGCAACCCTTAGGATTCCAAGTTCAACATGTTACCGACATAGAATTCTGTGGGGTTAGTCAGTTTTCACACTACATACATATAGACCCTCTGTACATACATTGATCCTGTTTCAATGCCCATGGAACAAGGCACACCCATTACAGGATGTAGTACAAACAAGCCATCATGAGACTATGATTTTCCTTTTTCTCATGAATCTATGTCTTGGAACTAGTTTAAGATCACGGCCTAAGAAAACGTTCCACAGTCGCCATTTACTTGTGCGCGACCGTTCCCATATCTATTCAATGATCCTCGAGACTTTATCAACTACGTATAGATTTATTGATAAAGACAAATGCAATATATAAATAAATGGTTCGATATATAAAATAAGACTGTATTCGAGTGTTATTATAGGTTTGGAAGCTAACATTTAATGGCTAGTCGGGCACCTAACACTAACATATAAGACTATTCAAAGAGTAGGTTAATACGCCTTACAAATGGCGCACTGGGCACCTAACTCTTTCGATACCACTTTCCCTAGATCTAATTGCTCATGTATTTTAGGCCCATCTTCTCTAGATGTCCTTCTAATACTCTTTGGCCTAAGGGTTTGGTAAAGGGGTCTACTATGTTGTTTGCCGAGTCTACACGTTCCACTTGAATGTATCCTCTACGAATGATCTCTCTAGTCAGATTGTTTTGCCTTTCTATGTGCTTGGGCCTCTAATAAAATCTTGGCTCTTTTGACTGTGCAATATCCCCATTGTCATCACAAGACAATCGTGTGGGATCAATAATAGATGGAACAACACCCAACTCTTGGTTCAAGTTCCTCAACCAAACAACTTCTTTTAAAGGCACCCAGGCTGCAATATATTCAGCCTCTATGGTGGAATCAAAATAGTTTCCTATTTGGAACATTTCTAGCTGACCGCTCCACCATTAAGTACAAAGACAAATCTCGAGATAGATTTGAAATCATCTACATCAGATTGGAAGCTAGAATTTGTATAGCTTTTCAATTTCAATTCTCTTCCAGTACTATAGACTAGGAAGGCATCCTTAATTCTTCTCAAGTACTTAAAGACTGCCTTTATGACTTTTCAGTACTTTTTGCCTGGATTGGCTTGATATCAGCTTGTAACACTAAGTGCATAAGCGACATCATGTCGTGTACAT
This sequence comes from Buddleja alternifolia, assembly GCA_019426215.1. Classification (NCBI taxonomy): domain Eukaryota; kingdom Viridiplantae; phylum Streptophyta; class Magnoliopsida; order Lamiales; family Scrophulariaceae; genus Buddleja; species Buddleja alternifolia. The sequence continues at coordinate 22,976,957 of CM033390.1, read as the reverse complement.
AGCATAGCATACATAATACTCCTTATAGCAGAGGCATATAGTATGTGAGGCATAGTTTTCTTTTCCTTCAGCGTTTGAGGGGAAAGAGAAATATCATATCTCATAGGAACCAATCCTCTCTTTGACTGATCCATTTTGAATCTCTTCAAAACTCTATCTATGTATATAGATTAGGAGAGTCCCAACATTCTACTTTATCTATCTCGATGTATTTTCATCCCGAGAACGTAGGATGCTTCTCCCAAATCCTTCATGGATAATTTTAACCACGCTTTAATTTCTTGCAACATTCCTATGTTGTTTCCAAATAATACAGTGTCATCAACGTAAAGCACCAAAAATGTTATCACGCTCCCACTAACCTTTTTGTACACACAAGTTTCATCAACATTTTCAACAAAACTATACGTCTATATAGTATCATCAAAACACTTGTTCCAATTTTGGGAAGTCTGTTTGAGTCCATGAATAGAATTAGAAGTTCGCACACCTTGTGCTCATTTCCTACTGATGTGAAGCCCTCGGGCTGCTCCATGTAAAGCTCTTCCTCAATTTGATCATTGAGGAAAGCAATTTTCTCATCCATCTACTCTATCTTATAGTCTAGATTGCAACTATGTCCAGAAGTATCCGAATGGATTTGACGATCACCACTGGTGAATAAGTTTCATCATAGTCAATTCCTTGCCTCTGAGTTTAACCTTTGTCGATGAGACGTGTCTTGTATGTGACTATCTATCCATCAGTCCCAAGCTTTGCTTATAGATCCATGCAACCTATGAGTTTAGACCTGTCTGGTGGATCCACTAAGGTCTAAAATTTATTGGAGTTCATGAAGTCCATCTCGGATTGCATGGCTTCTAGACATTTTCTCAAATCGACGTCCAACATCGTTTCCTCGTATGTCCTTGGATATGGGGAATTACCATCCTCGTTGCTATCAAGAAAGAAACCATACCTCTCAGACTATTTCAGGATCCTTTTGGGTCTCTAAGGATGTTTTGTACTTTCTATTACTTCTAGTTGTGCCTCTGTGGTATCAGATGAACCCTTTTGTGGTTCTTGAGCTTTCTCAAGTTCTACAACCTCGCCATTTCTATCCAATAGAAACTTCTTCTCTAAAGAAGGTAGCGCTTCTCAAAACAAATGCTTTATGTCCTGAGGGGCTGTAGAAATTATATCCATAGGATTTCTTTGGATATCCCACAAACTTATGTAAGGAGGATCTTGCATCCAACTTATCTCTTAGTAGTTGCTTGACATAAGCCGAGCAACCCCATACCCTTAGATATTTGTAAGTGGGTTGTTTACTAAAGCACATTTCATATAGAACTTTGGAGATGCTTTTTGACGGCAATCTATTTAGAGATGCGTTGTAGATTCTAGGATATAGCCCCAGAAGGAAAAAGAAAGTCCAGTGGGACTCATCATGAACAGGACCATATTTATCAAAGTCCGGGTCATTCACTCACTTACCCCATTAAGATGGGAAGTACTGTGCGGAGTCCATTGAGAGACAGTCCCAATGTCTTTTAGACAATCAAGTAATTCACGGGATAAGTATTCTCCCACTCGATCCGATCGAAGAGATTTGATACTTTGTCCCGTTGGCTTCTCTACTTCATGTCTAAAGTCCTTGAACCTCTCAAAGGCTTTAGACTTGTATCTCATAAGATACACATAACCATGCCTCAAAAAATCATCTGTAAAGGTTATGAAGTAAGAATGACTCCTTTTGGTGCTTATATTAAGTGGACCACATACATCTGAAAGGACCAAGTCCAAAAGGTTAGTACCTTTCTCTATTTTCCCAGCAAATGATGACTTGGTCATTTTACCCTTTAGAATAGATTCAAATTTAGGCACACCTAGCAATTCCTGAAGGTCAAGCTTATCCACCATCTTTTGAATCCTAACCTTTGAGATATGGCTAGTCTAGCTTGCCACAAGTATGTGTCATTTTGATTATCCAACTTTCTCTTACTAGTATGTTCTTCATGTTGAGATAATAAGATTGGAGTATCGGGAAGAACCATGTACAAGCAATGAGACAACTTAGATTCCAATATTAAATAATAACAATAAAACATGGAGCAAACTCCATTTTGACTTACGAGCATCCTACGGTACATTATGGACTTTCTTGTGAACTCGCTCAAAACTTTCTATATTTATCAGTTGAAATTATTTCTTTTATGCATTAAACGTACTTCACACATGACACATGCATACAGTCAGTCATTGTACATTTGAAATCTTAAAAATTTATATTTTTTACTCGAAATATAGGCAATACGGATACGTTTTGTTCTTTTCGCTTGTGGAGAGAAAGATGATATCATAATTGAACACTTTCGATCACCGGAAAAACCTATCTAATCGGATTCGTGTGGGAGGAGAGAGGAATTATATTAGAGAATTATATGTAAGAAAATAATTTTAAAATAAGTAAAGTAGGGATATTTTTGTCTTTTCAAGTGAGTAGGGAGTGAATCGTAATTCTTACACAAATGGGGAATGCAGTGCAGAGTTCAAAAACGTAGCTAGGGACTAAACACGAAGTTATTAAGGTATAGGGTTTGGATATTTCTTTCCAACTTTCCCGAATATTGACATATATCATAACATTAGCTCGTAACATGTATCTTTTTTCTTTTCTCCTTATCCTTTGATGGGACGGGACGGTAAAAATATTTATACTACATCCTTTGATGGTGGGTGGGACGAATCAGTTAAAATTATGAAATGATCAAGAAAAGGTGACGACCAAATGATTCTTGAAGTTGGGCACTTTCGGTTAGCAAGCACGAGACCAAGTCACGGGTAAGTGTTCATCTTGTTCTTTTTGAAAAGGTCAAACATCAACCCTCCCACATTTTATTTTTTTTTGTTTCCACCGCCTACCGCAGTAAGTAATTTTCTCGCCTCACTATCAGTGCACTAAGCGGTAGGAGGCTGGCCAAGGAGGTTTTTCCATTCACAAGAGTTGGGATTCGAACTCCCAACCACTTGCTCAAGGGACGAAGTGCTGAACCACTACGTCAACCCACTGGGTTACATCAACCCCCACTAAAAGTACATCAAGCATCCATTCATTTTTATAAGACTTTGTAATTATTAAAAAGTTTCATAATTATTCATCATTTCATGATCGATCTTGATATAATATGAGTTTATAAGGGAAAATGTACTTTGCCCCCTTTTATTTTAAATCATGTAGCGAAGTTCTTCCTAAGCTATCCATAAATTAATGGGGGTAATGGGGTAAAAACAGTAAAACATTGAAACTTTTTGTTTTTTTACATTTTTTTATATAATTTGTTTGTTTACACTTTCTTATATGAATATACGATTTTCTACAAATTTAATATTTTTGCATTTTCAATGGAATAATAGTCGGGGTTCCATCACATACATCGCCCATAAGCCTTTTAACGGTAAAAATGACAAGTTGTGGTTTAATTTTTTTATCCTTTTAAGTTGAAATGACAATTTGTATACTACAAGTGAACCACAAAGAAAAGTCATTTCAATTGATAAAATGTCATTTTTACCCTTAAAAGGGTAACATGCAATATATGTGATTGGATCCCCACGAATATTTTGCCGAAAAATGCTAAAACATAAAATTTTATAGAAAAAAATGTAGTTTAGATAAGAAAGTGTAAACATAAAAATTTATATAAAAAAGTGTAAAAACCCAAAAAAATTTGAATGAATTACAGTTTTTACCCCTAAATTAATACACTTTACCCCTTGTATCATCAAACTTAATCTAATAAAAGTATCAAATTAAACAATAACATATAACATCACAAGCAGAAATGCTATTAATTTGCTAAAAGAGTATCTCATTCTGCATGGCATTTTTTATTTACAAAGGGTATGAATGTAGCCCCAATTTTTCAATTGGAGGAGCATCTTAAGCTTTTAGATTATGGAGTCTGAGATAAAACTTTTTATACATTTTTTTTTTTTTTGGTGAACATACATTTTTCTAATACATATATAGTCTTCTCCATTTAAATTTCTTACTTCTAGGATCTAAAATATGGAATTTATTCAGAATGCATCCTGAGTTTTTAATACTAAAGAAATGGGTCGAACTCAAATTATTAACTTAAGAAGTATAATTTGACCACCTCTTGGTGTTCTTTAACTATTGAATCTTAACAAAACTTGCCTTGACAAATTACAAAATTAAATATACACGTATAGGTAGACTATTAGAGAGAACCATTTATTTAGCGTATATAACTAGACCAATCTCAAAAACAATGTAAATTATCAAATGTGATGTTAAACTCGTCCAATTGAGTTGCTTATGGTTTATACCTCTAATTGGTGAGAGCAGACTACATGAGAAAAGTTATGGGGAAGGTTTATTTAGTTGTTAAATGGGAAGGAAATTTGGCCAGCTAGCAAAAATAACAAAGCATAATCATTTTATAACTTTAACTTTTTAACTTTCACTCGGTTTGTCTCAATTTTCTTTATGGTAATTAAATTCCCTACTGAACTTGAGTGGGACTCAAACCGGATCTTCTATCCCAAATTATATTTTATTTGTTTATATGAATGACAATTCTATAAATATTTTTTTTAAATTGATTCGTGATATGTATTTTGTATATTTATTATGCATTTACATACATAAAATAGAAGATAAAACACGATTTGAAATACGTGACTCGATCTGAATTGGACCATCTGTCAACATCACTTTGTTCTTCTCTAATTAATATATTCACTTCCAGTTTTCTACACATGCATGCAGCATGCTAAAACCAATATACTATTACTATATATCAAGGCAATTGTTTTTACCAAACACTTAATAAGATCAAAAAGGAAAAATGAAATTAGAAGGAATGCAAAAACTTTTGCAATATCCGTTGAATTTGTCTTCAGGTTTTATTTATTTCAGGGGCATAACGGTTCAAAACTAGGGATGGCAATGGGATCGGGTCTAATGAGTACCCGTCCGGGACCCATCCCTAATGGGACGGGAATGAGTCCAAAAAAATGAGACCGGATCCGGGTCCGGGAATCAAAATTCAAGACCCGGCCGGGTCCGGGACGGGAAATGAGTCCAGTCGATTTCCCGTCCCGGACCCGGACCCGTCCCGGTAGTATAATATATTTTTTTTTAATTTTATATATAATAATAATAATTATATCAACTAAACCCTAATAACTTATTCTCTATTTTTCTATTTCTTTTTGGTAGATGGACATATATATATAAATGGACATGATAAAATTATGTGACTTTTATTTTAATTACCGATTTACTGTAAAATTAATAAACTTATGTTGAATGTTTCAACTGCTTTTTGTTTCGTTGTTCATGTTTGTTGGTGTAGAAGAATGTTTGTTGGTGTAGAAGATGTTTGTTAGTGTAGAAGAAGAAGAAGAAGAAAAAGAAAAAGGAAGAAGAAGAAGAAAAAGAAAAAGGAAGAAGAAGCAGGGAAGAAGAAGAAGAAAAAGAAAAAAAAGTTTTTTTTTTTTATAAAATCAGCCGGGTCCAATGGGAAGGATCCGGACCCGCCGGGAAATAACCGGGTCCGGGACGGGTCCGGGTCCAAATTTTTTTAAACGGGACGGGAAATGAGTCCTGCCCAACCCGTCCCATTCCTGTCCCGTTGCCATCCCTATTCAAAACTCGGGAAAAATACTAGAACAAAGGGGAAAAGAAAGCAAAAATCACCTTCAACATTAGATCGTATTACTTTTAATTAAGTGATTCATAAATTACGAGTTGAGTTTTCCTATTTATAATAATAGTGAATCAAAATTAAACTCTATCAAACCAGGAAACGTAATCATAATCAACAGGAAACTAGTCTTATTGCACGATGAAACAATCAGAAATGAAAAGTTAACAAAAATACGCCCTGGAAGCATGATTATGTGGTCTTTGCCCGCCCGCACTGGAAAGCCGAGGCGTTCCGGTCGTCGAACCAATACCGGGATATAATAAGAAGCTCAATACAATGGAATTCATGTCGTGAGTTTTCAAGGGGTTTCCGCGGCAAAGCCAGGGCGACCTAGCTTTCCCATGCCACATTTTTCATGTACTTGATCTGTTTCTTCAGCTTTCGACTTCCTTCTTGATCTGGCTCCACTAACTCAACAGATGCAAAATTGTGACAAGCGGAGGTGAAGAAACCTGCAGAGGAAGAGCTTCAAGAATGGTTTTTCTCCAAATAATTACTAGCTAATATTATGATGCTGCTGGCATATAATCTCTTGTTGTTGGTTGTTATGATGAAGAATATCGAGTGTTATAAAAGGCCCATTTTGTTGATGATTTATGAGTTGAAGTTGTTCCATGAGTAGTGCTTCTCCTCCTCTTCTTCTTAGGATTAGCTTATCCTCAGCATCCCTCAAGAACTTCAACTTTGGAGGTGGAGAAGACCTCATCAACATTAATTCCGCCTCACTTAAAACTGAATTATATTCCGAATGATGATGTGATTGTGATTGTGACGGAGTTAGAGGTGGAGTGAAATATGGTGGGGAAGCAGTAAGTGGTGTCAAAAATGGAGGAGTACTCGTCTCCAAAATTTGTAGTAAATCATCACTCAAATTAGTATTATTCGTAATGGTATCTTCACACGACTCCAAATCTTCCTTTGTTTCTTCTGTAATGGTAAACAGAAATCTTGGCAAACTATCTAACTCTTCTCCAACAGGTAACTGATCATGTGTTGACCAATGCAAAGTTTCCTTACTTTGTGGTTGATGATGGACAAGAGTAGTAGTAGGAGAAGAGCTGCATAAATATTGTTTTGTAGTGGATCTCCAAGCACAGCAACAGCAACACAAACAGTACTTGTTATCATCTCTTTCATCTTCTTTAATAATCTTCTTCCTCTTCTTCTTCCACCACAGCACATAGTAAAGCTCAGCTACAAGAGCCACAAAAAGACACCCAAAAACAACACTCAAACCAATCCCTACTTCACTTATGGATTTCATCTATCTTTGTTTGAGGGAAACAATATATATATATATATATATCTTTATTAATAACCAATACTGCACTGCCCTCAAATGATTAAAGGAAGAAGAAGAAGGAAGTGTCTCTGCTTAGATAATGTAATAAGATTATAGTGGTAATGAAAAGGTTCAGATTTGTTACAAGTAATTTCTGCCAAATCTCGATCATCTCTAGTATCGCTTCAATATCTCATGACACATACACCACGTACATATATATAATATATACCACTGCAGGTGCATATCTTAAATTACCATAAATCTGAATTTGCATTTCATTATCAAAATATTAATAAATTTTTACAAAATCATTTACTTAGTGACGGAAAGCTATAATCACATCCTTTCTATTTTAAAAAATTACATTTACCCCCTCAAGGGTTTTACTAAGTGAAGGGCAAAATACGAAATATAAAAATGTTTTTTTGATGACGCCATGAAATTGTATTAGTTTTTTTTTTTTACAGAATGGGGCAATTATAAGGTTTTATTAAAGAGGAGGTATATCTCATGTGCCCAAAATAAGTGGATTGTGCTGCAATTACACTAATTAAATAAAAGGGTTGGTTAGTATAATTAACCCTTAATTATGTTATAAATCCATCATAAGTGTATAAAGCAAGGTCTTACATATACAAATACGTAAATTACATATACGAGGGGTATATCTGTGATACGATAAAATCGAATTAGCATGCAAATATTAATTCTATGGTTGAAAAGTTGGATCCCAAACGAAAGGTAAGTTGCAATGAACACATCTCTATTTTCTTATTATGTCCTTTAGCCTTTACTTTTCCGTTGAAGGGGACTGTTTGAGGGGTTGGGTATCTATCGCAATAACTTGCCGATTTTAAGTTGTAGTCCCCTAATCCAATAAACGATGTTAAGTTGTACTCCCCTATTCCAATAAATTTTCCTATGGAAAATTATTGTTAAGGGATTAGGAAGCTTTCAAATTACACCATAATTTTTAACTAATTAGGAAGAAGAAATTCTTAAATTTTACAAATTAATAAAATGACAAATTCAATGTAAAATCATATTTATTACCATATTTTGTAGAAAAAATACTTATTCTCCACCCACTAAACTTTCATTCATCATTAGTGGATGTTTATTTTCTTATTTTGTACAAAGTTACACACTAGATTGATGAAAAGTCTTTTAGTATATATATTGAAACAAACTGTTTTTCCCTACTTTTGATACTCTCTTAATTAGAGGAATCACCTTCATGCAAGGTATTAAATTTCAGTATCGTTGTTGATATTGGGGTAGTAATTTTTTGAAAATTTCGTAGATATTCAAAATTTCAATTTCAATTTTAAAGAACTTATGAAAATCTGTGGAAATATTTAAAAATTTACAGTGAAATTTCGGGTAACTTTAATTATCATAATTATGCGTCTTTTACATTAATAATATTTTATATATAATATATGCATAATGAATCTTGTGAAATAGCCACTACAAGAAATTTGAGTATTGGCAATGAAAATATATGTCATGGCTTAAAATCATGGTCTATAGTGGTCTAAGCTCACGGCAAACTTGGTCGTGGTAGATGTTTTATAAAGCGCCACTAAAGTTAGCCATGGTGAAAAAGAATGCTAGCTATTTTAAGCTGTAACTAGCCATGGTGAAAGAAATATTAACTGAACACTTTTTTACAGTGGCTAAAAGTCATGGTCTTTACAATGAACAAAACATTGACCATCGCTATAAGCTATGGTAAATATTTTGGTCATGCTTACAAATACCATGGTCAAAGCTGTAGCAAAGCCGTAGTCAATTGGTTTTAACCATGGCATATTGACATGGGCAATAATCATTATTTTTTTTAGAGAGCATGACTAAAACTTGCTGTAAAAAATATGAAATAAATATGATTTGATAGTAAAATAATAATAATCAAATCTCATTAGAACTTCATTAAAATAAAATGTACCACAATTTTAGTAAAAATCATTATTCAAAACTACATTGAGCTTCTAGGAGGTTACTAATGAGATTTTAGTAAAAATCATTTTTGAGTGTTTCTTTTCTAATTCATGTCCAGATTTCTATTAACTTATTGTCTAATGTCATTTTCAGATTTGTAATTTTAATTTTATTGCTTTATGGTTTACATAATTGGTCATTTATTATCTTTCCATTAAACCCTAATTTTTAACTTTAAAATATAAAAAATATATATTATTTTAAATTTTGAGAAATTTCGGATTTCACTCGAAATATGCCACTAATGGAAGAAGCAAGGCCCAAGTGTGCAATCAGAAGCCTTATGAGGCTATGGTTACGAGTGGGAGTGGAGATAAGCCCAACCTTATCATATTTGCAAGTTTAAATTATCGGGTTTTTAGGGATAAATCCCTAATCCCATTTTCAATTTTGAAATCAATCCCTAGGAGTATATCTAACGACTGCACTCCCTACTTACAAATTCAACTTTGGATTAATTCCCTACTTAATGTGAAAAGACCAAAATACCCTCACAAAAGACTAAAATTACATGTTTGCACTTTTCCCTCCATTTACAATTCTGATGCTTCTCATCGTCGTCTTCCTTCTCTCTCAAGTCTGATTCTCTGTTCTCTCCGGCGTTTGCTCCCCAACACCTTTTTCAGCCATTTGAAGTCAGTTATAGCGAGTAGCAAGTTCGGGATTACCATTATCACCGAAGTAACATCTTCTACGGCGACTTCCTACCAGTTTCCGCCCTATTTTGTCCGGTCAACAACCTACAGCAGCGGTATTTGCTCCAAAACTACCTGGGTAATCAATTTCCACACTCAATTTTACATTTTTGAATATTACTGAGTAAATACCTAGTTTATGATGAATGCGTACATCGTGCTTTAGGGTTTACTATGTTATGGGTTGTATGTAGAATACATGTGTTTGATGACAAAATTATCATCACCCGTAGCACTACACTCTCAGAAACGAAGTTGTTACTCAAAATTCTCTGGGTTTTTTCATGCCCATGCAATTTGAAGCACATATTTGTTGATGTTAAACCTCATTTGAACTGTCGTATTTACCTTAATGGGGTATTCTGAGTAGTAAGGTTGAGTATTGAAGGTAGTGGAATCCTAATTTGTTTTTTTGGTTGTTGAACTTTTTACAGTACAATGGCAAATGAACTTCAGATTACAACACGGTGTCACCCTAGGAAGTTTGCGAGGGATATGGAAAAACTGAAGAGCTTTATAAATGACAGACATCACATGAGCTTGAGGAAAATTCCATTTTATTAGTACTTGGACATGCCTGATATTGATTATAAGCTCTGTCGAGTAGGAGAATTGTTGTCCAACAGTAAATTTAATTTTCTACGAATTCGTTTATTTTTTCTGACCGCATTTCTATTCCCTTCACTGCTTCTGATTTCTCAATAGTGATGGGGCTGCCTCATTTTGGTGAGCCTATGAACCAAAATGTGAAGCTGGAGTCCAACTTTGTCCGACGGCATTTTGACGAAAAATCAATTAATATGTCCCGGACCAAAATCGTTGAGAAGTTGGGTGTGTTGGTAAAGGGGACAACTAATGAGGATGTAGAGGATTTTTGTAAAATGTACTTTGTCTATGTTTGTAACTGCATTTTATTTCCAACAAAAAACTATCGCACTTTAGAATTTATAATAGCTTATTTGGATGATTGGACTGCTATACGGGAGTATGCCTGGGGCAAGGTTACTCATGAATTCTTGATGAAGCAGATATGCCTCCATTATGCAGCACCGAGAACTAATATGTACATGGACGGATGTATCATTAGGCTTATGGTAAGTGAATTATTTTTCTATTTTTCATATACAGGCAGTAATCAATGATTTCGATTGTATTATTAATTTTTGTTTCCCTCATTCAAATGTAGGCTTGGGTGTATGAGTGTGTACCCTGTTTGGGATGTCAACGCCTTGCTCGAGCGATCTCACGATTTTTGAAATGGGGTGGCACGAACATCCCGAACGACCATGCATAAGCTCAGCAACAATTTATAGGACTTACGAATGATGAGGTAATTGTAAGAATTTGAAATTTCAGATATTTGATATTTTAAATTTGAGATTGTATATTTTGTTATCTCTAGGTAGTACGCATCTTTCCATTGAATGAGGAGCTTAAACTCTTACACGAGGATGCGGCCAGCGAGTTGGAGGTCAAATTTCCAACCTCCCCCATTAATAGAGCAGAAGATGAATCAAAGAAAAAAGATGTTGATGGCAGAGAAGATTATGATAACGTTGGTGATGACATGGAGTTTGAATATGAAGATGTTGTTGTTGAGGATGCTGGCGATGATGAAATAAAGGCAGACAAAGGTTCCGGGAACGATGTAGACGAAGATGAAACAATAAGAAAAGAACTCCGCACTAAGGCAAAAAATGATGGAAGTTCTTCAATTCCAAAAGATGACCTGGAGAAGAAAAGGAAAGAGAGTGACACTGTCACCCCCCAAGAAACCACAACACAAACAAAATTCAAACCTACCAGCCCTGAGAAGTAAAACATTATCTGAAGTACGACATTGTTCAATAGTTTATACATCATTGTCCAGACTCTCATACGTATAGAAGTCTCACATACTGCATATTTTAATTTAACATATCACAAGTATCTACAGAATTTGGACGAGGATGAAACCAATGTGCTGGCTATAGCACTTCATTATTCTCAAGACCCTATGACGGTAGAGTACAAAGGTCGGTACACCCTAGGGGAATCAGGGCGCGAGATGGTCGTTACGTTCATTCGTGATGACAAGAGTTTGAGGTATAAATAACAAATTATATTTATTAACTATATTGTTCATATCATCATCACCGACTATGTATGAGGTGTTAACCTTTTCATAGGTTGACGGTTTCGAAAGAACGTTGCTTGAGTATATATAGGGTAGCTTTGATTGACTTATTAGGGGGCAATGCAGTGAGCTCTGAACTGATAAGTTGCTACATTCACATTATGTGTAGCAATTATGTAAAACACACATCCCGCCACTTTGTCTGCTTCTTGCCCGTATATGCTCAGGTCACTTTCAGAATCTCTGAACACTAATCACATGTGTTTATGGTGAAAACTAACACTAGCAATGTATAGGTTGAAATTAATAACCGTCTTCAGAAACACAGCAGAAAGCGGTTGCTTATGCAAACTGAATATGGCCAGTTTATCACAGAACTTAGCAAAGAGACACGCACTGCATTGGAGTGGTTGTTCGAACGCGGCGTGAAAGAGTGCAGATATTGTATCCTCCCACAGCTCACTGTTGAAAAAAAAAGGAGCATTGGTCCCTCCTCGTTTTTGATGTACGCAACAATATATGCATCCAGAAAAACCCCTTTTGGTCAAACCAGACAAAAGCTACAATCCGAGTCTTTGTAAGTTCCTTTGCAATTGAGTTTTTTTATACAGAATGCAAATAAATTTAATAAATAATTTAAATTTTGTAGGCAACGTTCTTAAAAGGATACCTGCACCACATGATAGGGAGTAGAATTAAGAAGGATGTTCCTGAACAAGTCTATTCCCGCCAACAAGAAAAAGAAGAGGATAACGGGATCTTTGTTTGCCTTTGGGTAGAGTGCTTCGCTGTAGACATGGAGGAATTTTGGCAATACGAGAAAGAGGTTAACACAGATGATTACCGAGTACGTATGGCCTCAATTATTCTGGCATTTTGTGGAAAATAGTCAAACTTAAATAATCAAACTTTGTCGTCCTGTATGAAACAATTTGTTATACTTACGTTTTGTATTACAATTTTATGATGTTTTTTTCTAAATATTTGCTTATCTACATACGTCGGTTAAGTGTCCACATACGTCAGTGTAATGCATTTTGTACGTCCATGTAAACAGAACCATATGTCCTTTGCGATGAAATAATACTGGGTCAATTAAATGTACTAATACGTCGGTTAAGTGTCTACATATGCCAGTGTAATGCATTTTGTACGTACATGTAAACGGAACCATACGTCATTTGCGATGAAATAATATTGGGTCAATTAAATATACTAATATGTCGATTAAGTGTCTACATACGTCAGTGTAATGCATTTTGTATGTCCATGTAAACGGAACCATACGTCATTTGCGATGAAATAATATGGGTCAATTAAATGTACTAACACGTCGGTTAAGTGTCCACATACGTCAATGTAATGCATTTTGTACGTCCATGTAAACAAAACCATACATCATTTGCAATGAAATAATACTAGATCAATTAAATGTACTAATACGTCGGTTAAGTGTCTACATACGTCAGTGTAATGCATTTTGTACGTCCATGTAAACGGAACCATACGTCATTTGCAATGATATAATAATGGGTCAATTAAATGTGCTAATACGCCAGTTAAGTCTCGTCATACGTCATATTCCAGCAACAAGTACGTCAATGTAAATGGAATCATACATCTTTTACTTCGCCACTTACTTCATTAGATCCTACTTATATGTCGTGTGACATATGGCCTTTATATTTAAGAATACATCATTTTAGTTGTAACAATACATCATTTTGTATGTAGTAATACATTCTTTTGGTTGTGACCTAAACGCTTAACCCTAAACTGTAAACCCTAAAACCCAAACCGGAAACCCTAAACCCTAAATCTTAAATCCATTCGACATACGTGAATATATTTAGATAAGTATTTTATGAACGAATGTATCAATTAGTAATATTTTATGTTGTGATCATAGGAGTTGAATCGGTAATGGTGCATTTCTTTCACAAATGTAATGTGTGTAGACACTACTACTAGCAAATTAGCAATCACTTGACTTAGTAATGTGTGTACCAGATACTGAGTGCATATCAGTTAACATATTAAATGCATATCAATCAACGTAATGATACATTTAATATGGCATATTAATACATAATATTGACATGCGAATGCAATCAATTGACGTATATTTGTCTATCAATTGCTAGTACATATCAATCGACGTATATTTTGTCACAAATTGACGTATGAGCACAGTCAATCGACGTATGGATGCACTCAATTCGACGTAACAGTACATATCAATTGACGTATATTTGTCTCAAATAGACATATGCAGGCCAGTCAATCGAAGTATGGGTACACTCAATTCGACGTATTAGTACATATAAATCGACGTATGCAAGCTAGTCAATCGACGTATATTTGTCTCAAATTGATGTATGCGCACAAGTCAATCGACGTATATGCACACTCAATTCGGCGTATTAGTACATATCAAATGACGTATATTTTGTGAAAATTAGCGTATGCACGCTAGTCAATCGACGCATGGGTACAATCAGTTCGACGTATTAGTACATATAAATTGATGTATGCAGGCCAGTCTATCTATGTATATTTGTCCCAAATTGACGTATGCGCACAGTCAATCAACGTTTGGGTACACTCAATTCGACGTATTAGTACATATCAATCGACGTATGCAGGCTAGTCAATCGATGTATATTTGTCTCAAATTAACGTATGAGCACAGTCAATTGACGTAAGGATACACTCAATTCGACGTATTAGTACATATAAATCGACGTGTGTAGGCTAGTCAATTGACGTATATTTGTCTCAAATTAACGTATGCAGACCGGTCAATCGACGTATGGGTACAATCAGTTCGACGTATTAGTACATATAAATTGATGTATGCAGGCCAGTCTATCTACGTATATTTGTCCCAAATTGACGTATGCGCACAGTCAATCAACGTTTGGGTACACTCAATTCGACGTATTAGTACATATCAATCGACGTATGCAGGCTAGTCAATCGATGTATATTTGTCTCAAATTAACGTTAGTCATGGCGACGACGACAGGGTACGTATCGACGTAGGACTAGTACTAGTCAATTGACGTATATTTGTCTCAAATTGACGTATGCAGACCGGTCAATCGACGTATGGGTACAATCAGTTCGACGTATTAGTACATATAAATTGATGTATGCAGGCCAGTCTATCTATGTATATTTGTCCCAAATTGACGTATGCGCACAGTCAATCAACGTTTGGGTACACTCAATTTGACGTATTAGTACATATCAATCGACGTATGCAGGCTAGTCAATCGATGTATATTTGTCTCAAATTAACGTATGAGCATAGTCAATTGACGTAAGGGTACACTCAATTCGACATATTAGTACATATAAATCGACGTGTGCAGGCTAGTCAATTGACGTATATTTTTCTCAAATTGACGTATGCAGACCGGTCAATCGACGTATGGGTACAATCAGTTCGACGTATTAGTACATATAAATTGATGTATGCAGGCCAGTCTATCTATGTATATTTGTCCCAAATTGACGTATGCGCACAGTCAATCAACGTTTGGGTACACTCAATTCGACGTATTAGTACATATCAATCGACGTATGCAGGCTAGTCAATCGATGTATATTTGTCTCAAATTAACGTATGAGCACAGTCAATTGACGTAAGGGTACACTCAATTCGACGTATTAGTACATATAAATCGACGTGTGCAGGCTAGTCAATTGACGCATATTTGTCTCAAATTGACGTATGCAGACCGGTCAATCGATGTATGGGTACACTCAGTTCGACGTATTAGTAAACATCAATCGATGTATATTTGTCTCAAATTGACGTATGCATGCCAGTTAATCGATGTATTTTGGTCCATCAATCAATGGGTACACTCAGTTTGATGTATTAGTACATAAAAAGACAATAGTACGTCAATGGTTATGAAAGTATACGTCAAACTGCAAGAAATAATACGACAATACTGGATGACAAAACAAAACATCGATGCAATTGTCAACAATCCTAACATCAGTGAATCCGAAATCAAAACAAACTTGTTCAATACAAATATTGCAAGAGAAAAACATCAAAAAATGTCAAGTAGCTGAGTTCTAGCATTCTTGCAAGAGCGACGATTGTGTCCAGGAATACCACACAATTTACACTTTTTGGGCCGCGAATCACCACACTGTGATGGGATCCTTTGTGTTCTTCTACGTCCGGGCTGAGCTCGCACATCAGGTGCAAGTACCACTTGCAGTTCCTCCTGGCACACTAATTCCCTATCATAATTAGGAATAGGATTTAGCACTGCACGGTAGGCGAGCTTGTACTTTTCAACATAATAGTGCTCGTCACAGAACTTGTACACATCAAGGCCCTTTGACTCTATGCACGCCAAAGCATGTTTGCATGGTATTCTATTGACTTGACATGATCTGCAACTACAAGTGAACTTCTCAAGATCCACAGCACACGACTTGTTCTTGTCAATAACTTCAAACCTCATCCCGCTAGACATTTGGACAATAAGGTACAGGATCCCAAGTAGTTCACTTGCAGTCGCTTCTCATGTTTGGGGCAAAGCTTACCAGTAAATGTCTCCCATTTTTCCCTCTTCTCATGCATCATAGTCATGATTTGGCCGCGAATATGATCAACCATAGCTGCAACTGGCATAAACCGAGCCGGTTTTACCCAACTGTTAAAGCTTTCTGCCTGGTTGTTGTTTATCACTCCCCATCTATCACCCGGGAACAGCGAATTCACCCAGCATTGCGGTTCACTGTCATGTATGAAATTAACAGAGAGAGGCATCGACTGAGTTATCATATTCATATACTCTTTAAACTCTTGCACCGCAGGAGCATATTCGGCTTTCTTGAAAACATAACTCCAATGTTTTTTATTGTGTAGAGGGTACTTTCGCATCACCCAAAATAGAGATTATAAGACTATTAACCCATCATACATTCTATGCTGACTTTCACAATTAAATAAATAAATAAAAAAAAGATCTTACCTGCTTCGTGAAGTTGTCAACTAAGTGTCTCAAGCAATAAGAATGGTGGCTGCTGGGAAAGACCTTCGTTATACCCTTAATAAGCCCACTACTCGGTCGGAAAAGAAGGTGAAGTTTGTGAGTAGAAATCCTTTCGTCGCATTGAATAAGTTCCATAACTTCAAGCAGAACTATTCCCAATTTGAATCATTTTCAGCATCAACAACGGCGTATGCTTGTGTGAAAAGATCATCATTGGGATCCTTGTTCACTGCGCTAAGCAGGAATCCCTTGTACTTACCGCTCAAATGAGTTTCGTCCAGAAAAATTAATGGTTTGCACCCTTGAAAAAAACCAAGAAGACATGCATTGAAGCATATTAACAATCGCAGAAATCTATTGTTAACTGGGTTAATCTCGTAATCTGCAATACTGCCGGAATTATATTCTTTCACTGCGTTACAGTACCAACGCAGCTTATCATATGACAACTTATCTACATCGTGAATATCCCGCATTGCCATTTCCTTACCAAACCATGCGTTGTGATATTTTAGTTGCACACCAAAGTTTATGAGGATATCTTTGTGCATGTTACAAGGTTTGTACATAGGCTCTCCTCTCAGCCTATCCTTCACAATATTTGAAACCCACGCTGAATCATCCCTGGGATGACCCCGGGTTCCAAGAGTGGCTTCACCACAAGTGTGCACCAAATTGCATTTTCTAATGGCAAATTGTTTGTCACATGCATACAATGAGGCGTATACCCTCCACTTGCATTTTGAAAATGGTCAAATAACTATGATTTTCCTTGTGTCATTCTTCGCAAAAACAAAGTCGCGCCTAATCGTAATATAGTAGTTCTTCAGGTTTACTCTGAAGTCATCAAGATCGTTGAATGTTTGACCCTTTTCACCGATGCAATTCCTCCATGCGTCTATGGAGTTACCACATACAATGCTTATACCCAATTTCTCCTCATCCTCCATGTTAGTTCTAATGGGATAGAAAAATAGAGAAATAATAACAAACATCAATAGTGTAGTATAAATGCAACTTTCATACAGTATATAGACCGGCAATTGACGTATCATCCACTTATCAATGTCGTATTGTATGTAGTATTAAGCATGCAGTAGTTTTGTTGTTAGTGTGCAGTATGATAATAACCGCATGCAGTATTTAGAGAAAATAATGTATTACCCGACCCTGTTACTGCTCTGCCCTCCACGACTTGGTGGTTCATCTTTGCAACATGTTACAATGTCAATCGTGGTCATTTTCATGACCGAACACAGCCGAATCATATTGTTGACATCAAGGTCATCCAACATACTGACATACTCATTATACTGGGGGGCTTTGTATTTCAAACCATACGTTCTCTGCCTTATTTCCGGCCACTTGCCACTGCAACTCAGGTATAAATCCATCATACCAGTATTTTGATCGATGCTCATCACATGAAGCTCGATTTTGTGGTGGAAAATTCCTAGAACACTCGATTGCTCATTGGTAGACATTTTTCCTAGCGGTGGCGCGATTGTACTCTGAAAATGGGGGGGAAATGTGAGTGGTGGAAGTGTTGCGGTATCACTACGGAGAAGGTACGTTTACGGCGGTTGCACAGTGGAGAAAGACTTCTCCGGCGGAGCTGCTGGGAGCAATTTACAGCGGTGAAAATGGCGGGTAAAGAGCGGTAATTTAGGGTTAAAAAGAAGGGAAATGGACCAGCAAGAAAAATAGAGGGAAAATGATAAAGTCAGGGACAAATCAATCATTTTAGGTAGGTAGGGAGTTGATCCAAATATGTATTCGTAACTAGGGAGTGCAGACTTTATTAATATACGTAGGGACTGATTTCTATGTTGAATTAGGAATTAGGGATTTTCTACCAATTTTTCCTTAAATTATCAGTTATTACGTAATTTAAATTATCAATTATTATATATATGTAATGTTTTCTTAGTGAGTAGTTTCATGGTAGTAGTGGATAAGTGCAATTGGCACTTTTTTGTTCATTATCCGGAATTGTAGTTGTAGGGCGGTTACTTTTATGTATTTAAAAAGGGGTGCAAAGACATTTAATGAGATAAAAGGAATCTTGGCCTCTGCGGGGGATTGGCTAGGCTCCACTCTATGGGGGTGACTCTTCTCGAGGCTCCTGGCCCCTATGAACTGACTGAGGGGGTGGATCTTGCCTCTTTCACTTGAGGCGGAGGAGCCTCTTGGTGGTTTCTCAAGTGGGGGTCTTGCCCCTTATTAGTTGATGGAACAGGCGTCGCGCGTGAAGGCACTACAACAAAATATACCTATTGGGACACTTTTTTGGGGATACTTATTTGTAAGTGTCTCGAAATAAATTTATCCGGGCACTTGTTAAATTGTGTCCAATTAATTAAACTTATGAGACATACTCCAGCGCGAAAAAAAGCCTAGGATGAAAATTTTCACTTGGCACTTTTTATTTTCTTTTCCCTCCTCCTTTTAGTTGCGCGCCCTTTTGCTCTCCCCGTTCTTTTTACTTACTTTCACTAAAGAACATGTACTAGTTCATCTCTCTCACCCTTATGGAAGCATTGTTTTGTGCTCTTGTCATCTCTCTCAACCCTCAAGGGAAATATTTTCTTACACTTTAATTTTCTCCCTCGATTCTCTCTCCTGTTTCCCCTAATTTGTCTTCTTCTTTAATTTTTTAAAACCTAGGGTTTAATCAAAAACCTAATTTGTCTGCGTGATAATCCATGTGTAAAGGGTGTAAAGGGTTCTACTTGCAACAATCCATATCCATACATTTTGGCTTTTTGGCTTTTTCTTGAGTTGGTATGGACTTGTTGTTTGATATTATTTTTAGGGCTTATATTGGATTGATTGATAATTGTACTCAAAATTCTTGTTTTGTTGTATAGAGTTCTTTGTTTTTCCAATTTCTTGATTTCTTCATCATCATTGACCTTGTGGCTTGTGCTCTCTGATAAAAGACAAAAAAAAAATAGCATTTTCTTGAACTAGACTTCTGTGGTTGTGTGGTTAGGAGGAAAAAATAGCAAATTTCAAATGGGTCTTTAATTAATTAAATTAATTCTTTAGTTGATTTTGGTTTACGAATGAGTAAAGAGATGTTAGATGTGCTGTTTTGGTCCCTTGCTTTAGGATTGAGAGAAGAGATGATAAAAGAAATGAAGCTTCGTCTAAAAGGGACAAAAAAAAAGTGAATTGGGGCTGCTGATATTGATTTGTAGGAGTGATCGATTTATTGCAAAATTTTGTATTTTAACAAGAAATATTAGGAATGAGGAAGATTTCAATTCTTGTTGCTTAAAAAAAATGAAGCCTAGTCTAGTGAGAATAATGATGCCTTGTGTGTAACTTTGACCGATGAGAGTTGAGTTGTGAACAATGATGACTTCACTCTACAAAGTTGCTCCGAATGGATATGGATATTGTGGTTCTGTTAGTTATGTAGGTTTGTCAACATGTAAATGTCATTACGTGAGGTTTGATTTAAGAGGACTGAGATTGAGGTGGACATAAATGGTTACAACAAAGGAAGGCGACACAGGTGTAATTGCCGAGAGGTTTGGCCTATGTGCTGCAATTGTGGTGTTTCCCGACTCTGTAAATCTGTGCATACGTGTCTGCATGTATGCTGGTGTTAATCTTTAATAGTTATTGGTTGTTTGCTTCAGTTATCTTTACTTAACTTCGTTGCTTAATTAATTGCTAAGAATTTAAGTTAACTAACTCTTTTATCTGATAGTTGTCAGTTTAGTTAAATCGATTAACCATCAAGTTGTATTCATATTTACCTACAATATTAATTAGGACATGTTAACAAAAGTAAGTTTAGTAAATCTCTGCATGTTAGTTGAATTGGTGTCACCAAGTATGATAATTTAATCATAGAAATGACCTTCTATAAGTTGATTTTATCGAAATTCAATGTTTCATCATATAGCAGATTCACATTGTTAACTAGTTAATAAGGAAAAATTGTAATTTTGGCACCATAGGCTAAGGCTAGTTCGCAAATGGTACCTGTTAGGAATTTCATGTTAGATGTTTTGATGATGACAATTAGGACTTTATGTTAGACCCCAAAATATGTAAGCTTGATTTTAGTAGAAATCATGTATAAACTTTGAAGCGTTAGATTTGTAATAAGCTTTATTTTGTTTTTATTCTAGATTGTTAGGCTAAGAGTCTGATAATTTCTGAGTGAGTTTATCAGTGGTAAAGTTTGAAGACTCAAGCGCCTGAAGTCTGAATGAAGATAAAGTCTCCAAGCGTCCAAATGACCAGCTATATCAAGCGTTACCTTATAGGACAAGCGATTCAAGGATGGATAAGCATCCATCAATGACTGATTTCACCTAAATCTATTTCTAAGTCAGGAAGGAGTTTAATGCAAATATTCTCAATGCATTAAGTGCCAACGGGCATTTAATTCAAATGCATTAAATGCTGATAAGAGCATTAAATGTGATAAGCACTTTCAGACGTACGGAGAAGCCACCCTATTGGACTGTCAACTATTCATAGACTGTAGCACCAACTTTTGTGCAGCAGATTTTTAGGAAAAAGGACAAAAGTTGTTCACTCGCGGAAGTGAGAGACACGCGCCTGTGCATGTGTCAAACGGACACTTTCTCCAAGAATGCCTATAAATAGGACTTCAACAACAAGCCAAACATACAATCAATTTCTAAGCCAAATTGTTGTTGCATTGAAGTCTCATTCCTTAAACTTTCAGAAAAGCCAGAATATTCAAGAAAACATTCTCTTTGCTTTTCTTCAATTCCTGAAACAGTCAACCAATATCTCAAACATTCTTTTCGAAAAAACCACATTACTATTGAGATATTTCCAGTTGTTTGAACTTCATCAAAATTAAACAAACCGTTTAGAAAACCCCATCCAAGCCTCGCGATCTGTGTGAAGTCGAAGTTGGATACTTGCATTATTTCTGGGTGAAAGAAGCAATGGGATTGAAGTGATTTGGAGCAGAAATCTGTGTGATCAAGGAGCTCAAGTCATCGAAATCTATCTCTCCCTAATTCGTAGAAGATTCTGTGTGATTCTTTGAGAATTATTTTAGTGGATTGCCTCCAAGTGTTCAAGTAGAAGAAGGACGTAGTTGGGATTATACCACCCAACGAACCTTACAAATATTGTGTATTTTACTTTACAGTCAATTCTCTTATCTATCATATCATTGCATAAATTGATTAAGTAAAACACAATCAAACGCTAAGCAACTAAGAAACAACTTGTGACGCTAAAGATTTCCAAAAGAGAAGACTCTAAAATTATTCCGCTGTGCTAACACTGATTAAAAAACTGAACGCTTAAACCTACTTGGTTAAAGTATTTAAATCTTGAAGTCTAAGTTAACTTTCTAAAAACAGTCTTCATCACACGCTTAGCCTAAGCATCTATATTTCAAGTAAACGCTCAGTCAAGTGTCTACATTTCAAGCGTCCAAAACCATTTTAATACAAAACTTTTGAAGTCCAAAAAGACTTCAGGATCTATTCAACCCCCCCCCTCTAGACCCTTTCGTATGCCACTTGGGACCAACAGTACCACGCTTTTCACTTTTCTCACTTTTGGTACCAAATTTGTTTTTTTTTCTCACTTTGGGTACCACCGTTAGTAATTTGACGGATTTTGACATGTGCCTCGCACATGTCCGTTAACTTTTTGGAGCTGCTCGGTTGTGCAGACAGCTGTGCGCGTCTTCACGAGAAAATTCATAACTCATTGTAGAAAGCTCGGATTGATGAACCGTTTTCTTCTCATGAAACTAGACACATAGGGCTATCCATAAATATATCGCACATAATCAGGAGACGTATAGAACAAAGCAGTTTTGTATTTAAAGTCAGCTAAAAACTCCAGATTTAATATTACTTTAGTTTAATGTAAAATTTAATATGAGTAAAGACTAATCAGTTTTATTTAATAGGATTATTTAACTTCTAGTAATCAGTTTTATTTAATAGGATTATTTAACTTCTACTTTATCTGTGGAACTTATTGACCTTCGCAAGAAGACGTCTAGCATAATAATTCCAAAGTTGTATTAGTGAACTTGTCTTCATGCTTCCCCCTACCATCCGGAATGCTATTTACATCAAAAATATTTTGATTAGAAGAAATTAATTAGAAAAATTACGTAATACCCATGAGGTAAGGCCTAATTACACAGAGACCTCCTATCTATAAAATTACAATTATACCCCTCTATATGTTTGTCACCTGCTTACATATGACCACTGTAGAAGTGTCATGATAGTCACCTATAAGCTAGAGACAAATATGGAGGGATGTAGTTGTGATAATAAAGATAAGGGGTTCTTTATGTAATCAGGCCTTACCTCAGGGGTGCTAAGTGTAATTAACTCTATTTGAACAATAAAGAGCAAATTCACTTATGATTCATAGTAAGTTAATGAAAAGATAAGTTTTGCCAAAGAAATTACAATACTAAGTATTTTATATAATTTTTTAATGAAGACTTTCCTAATTGATTTTAACTGTTTCATTTATATTCTTTTGCTTTTATGTTTCATTGGCAGCAAATTGCTGACAACAGTACACCAAGTGCATCATTTTGTGGTTATCATCATATTTGTGAAGGTAAATTCTAGTAGTTACATATTCCTCAACAAAAGTTTTTTTAGAATATTTTATTAAATTTTGACAATCAGTGTTTATATATTTCACTATATATTATGGTTTCTTCTTATTTAATGTAATTTTCAAAATATTTATATCTAGCTATATATAATCATATATAGTTAATCTAATTTTATATAAATTCGGCATAGTTATGCGTAATTGAATTAATATAACTCCTTAAATTTAGTAGGTTTATAATGGATAAGGATTGGATGCATAAACCAAGATCAACAAAAGAATATGAAAGAGGTTTAA
The DNA here is from genome assembly GCA_019426215.1 of Buddleja alternifolia. Taxonomy (NCBI): domain Eukaryota; kingdom Viridiplantae; phylum Streptophyta; class Magnoliopsida; order Lamiales; family Scrophulariaceae; genus Buddleja; species Buddleja alternifolia. The sequence continues at coordinate 22,953,210 of CM033390.1, read as the reverse complement.
ACCAATTTCTTGATATGGCTTTTGATAGGGTGAGCCTTAGTGGGAAAATCTATTGTCCATGCAAACACTGTAAGAATTTAAAATGGGTAAATAGAGAGGTTGCTAAAGAGCATTTGATAGTTGATGGGTTTATGAAAGGCTATACAAATTGGATTGCACACGGGGAGGATTCATCCTCCAATCAAGCTAATTTTCAGCAAAATAATGAATTTAATCAGCTTGATGACATGTTTGGGTTGATACATGATGCTTTTGAAGTCAATGAAACAGATGTAAATTTGGAAGAGGAACCTAATGAGCAAGCTAAGAATTTCTATAAGTTGTTAGACAATGCTCAACAAGAATTATACCCAGGATGTAAGCAATTTTCTAAACTTGCGTTTCTCATTCGACTCTTTCACCTGAAGTGTACTGGTAAATGGTCTAACAAGACATTTACCATGCTTCTTGAGTTGTTGAAAGAGGCATTTCCTGATGCAACAAAGTCATTGCCTAAATCTTACTATGAAGTACAAAAGATAATAGGGGCTTTGGGACTCACTTGTACCAAAATTGATGCATGCCCTAATGACTGCATATTGTATTGGAAAGATCGTGAGAATGATGAATTTTTCCATGTTTGTAACACATCCAGATATGTTCAATCTGAAAATTCTATTGATGAAGAAGATTCCTCCTCTAAGTTTAAAAACGTTCCCGCAAAAGTATTGAGATATTTTCCTCTAAAGCCTTGGCTTCAAAGAATCTTCATGTCTTCTAAAACATCATCATTCATGAGATGGCACCATGAGGAGCGCACTAAGGATAGTTTTATGAGACATTCTAGTGATTATCCTCTTTGGCATGCTTTTGATCGGTAACATACTGATTTTGCAAAGGACCCAAGGAATGCCAGACTTGGTTTAGCAGCCGATGGACCAGATGTTGTAGATAAACCTACTAAAGAAGAAGGATTCTTGCCATCACTGGAAAACAAATTGAGCTTATTGAAGCCTCCAGCTCCGATTCTGTCCCCTTCTTCTTTTTACGCCGCTTCGAAAGTCAAGTATTGAGTTGGTGATTTAGTCCATTTAGGACTATGAGTGTCACTCATAGCACATGACCAGTCATATTGACCCCATATAATATGCCTCCATGGATGTGTATGAATGAACCTTTTTTCTTTTTGACCTGACTATTCCTGGTCCATCACCTCCTGGAAACAACATTGATGTCTACTTACAACCCCTAATAGAGGAATTGAAAGAATTGTGGGATGGGGTTGACACATATGATGCATAAAAAACACAAAATTTTTGCATGCATGCAACCTTGTTATGGACAATCAATGATTTTTCAACATATGCAAATTTATCTAGTTGGAGCACGAAAGGACAATTGGCTTGCCCATCGTGTCACAAAGACACATGTTTTAAGTATTTATACAATAGCCACAAAGAGTGTTACATGGGTCATCGTAGATTTTTGAACCGTTTTCATCCTTATAGAAAAGATGCTAAATCTTTTGATGGGAGTGAAGAATGTCGCAGTGCCCCAACCCACTAATTGGAAATATGGTGTTTTAGATGAATTATCTGGCTTTAACATGACATTTGGAAAGAAAGTAAATGATAATCCAGTTTTTCCTCACAATTGGAAAAAGAAAAGCATTTTTTTTATTTTCCATATTGGAAAGATAATATATTACGTCATAACCTCGATGTAATGCATATAGAAAAAAATGTTTGTGATAGTTTGCTTGGTACTTTATTAAATTTGGATGGGAAGACAAAAGATCATGAAAATTCTCGTCATGATTTACAAGATATGGGCATAAGGAGTGAACTACACCCAGTTTATCTTGATTCAGGAAAGAGATACTTACCTACTGTATGTTTTACAATGAGAACAAAAGAGAAAGATCTATTTCTTGAAGTTTTGCGTAGTGTGAAAGTTCCCGATGGATATGCATCTAATATTTCGAGGCGTGTGCAAGTTAAGCCACCTAAAATTTCAGGTCTAACAAGTCATGACAACCATATATTGATGCAACAGTTACTTCCAATTGTTCTGCGTAGAGTTTTACCAAAGCATGTCAGAAAACCTTTAATCAGATTATGCACTTTCTTTAGAGAACTCTGTTTTAAAGTTCTTAAGGCTAGAGATCTGATTCGATTGGAAAAATAAATTTCCATAACTCTTTGTGATCTAGAGAAAAAATTTCCTCCGTCATTTTTGATATCGTGATTCATTTACCTATTCATTTGGCATACGAGGCTCGAATTGCTGGACCCGTACAATATCGCTGGATGTATCCTATTGAGAGGTAAGTTTTTTTTACCATTATTATTTTGTTTTAACTACTATAGAATTAATTTCTAATTTTTATAATTTCAAATACTAGGTATTTATCAACTTTGAAATATTATGTGCGAAATCGAAGTCGTCCCGAGGGTTCAATTGCAGAAGCATACTTGATGGAAGAATACATGACCTTCTGTTGCAGATACTTAGAGGATGTGGAAACAAAATTTAATAAAGTTAAAAGAAATGATGATATTGGTGGTGATATGACTGTAGAGTTTCCTGTTTTCTCTAATCTCGGGCATCATATTGGGAGGCAAGATTGTGTAGTTCTAGATAAAGAAATACTTACCAAGGCACACCAGTATGTGTTATTCAACTGTAATTCAGTCGAGTCATTTATCGAGTAAGTAATTTTTTTAAGAAATTTTTATAGTATTTATTTTATATTATTTCATATTCGGCCCATTCATGTTCAAATTGCTTATAGGCAACACAAGACCATGGTTATAGATGAAAATCCCCGTCTTGGTAAAAAAAGACATTGAAGGCATTCATAGTGAGACTTTTTCACAGTGGTTCAAGAATTATGTAAGTTATTGTATTTCTAAATATTTTACTTATATATTTTACATGTTCTTTTGGTATTTTTTTCTTTATTTGATTATTCTATTATGTTCCTTAACAGATTGAAGGGATGCATCTTAATGGAAGTCAAGTGTCATATGAACTTAGGGCCTTAGCTCGAGGTCCCAACCCAGTCGGGAAGAGATACTGAGGGTTTATTGTAAACGGCTATCGATTTCATATGAAGAAATATGAAAATCGAAGAAGAACGCAACATAGTAGACTAGTCGTCACTGCACAAACAAATAGTTTTGCTAGCAGAAATGACAATAATCCGATTGTTGGTGATGTCACTTATTATGGGCTCCTAAAAGATATAGTTCAATTAGATTATTTTGAGGGAGGAAAAATTGTGATGTTTGAGTGTGATTGGGTGTCACCGGGAAGGGCACAAAAGCAAGATGAAAATGGCTTCACCTTAGTTAATTTTTCCAAGTCAAAGCAACATAGTGAGCCTTTTGTGCTAGCTTCTCAAGCTCAACAGGTTTTTTATGTAGAAGACCCACTTGAAAAGGGTTGGTATGTTGTTGTGCGTGCAAAAGCTAGGGATTCATTTGATATGGATCCAATTTTGAGTTTAGACGGAGGCACACTTCTTCAAAGTGATAATGATGATGCCCAAATAAATGATGGAAATGAATAACTTAATTGGGTCAGGGAGGCTATAGAAGGAACAATAATTGAAGAAATTCAGAAGTGATTCGCTTGGATCAACAAAGAAATATTTGGATGATATTTTACTAGCCTTTTTAGCTATTAGATTATAACTGTACTTCATTTTAAACAAGATGATAACAGTACTTGTATTCATTTTTTTTCCTTTTCTTATTTTGTGTTTTTACTTTGGTTCGTCGAATTGTTATATCTTTTTTTTATGTCTATGCATTTCATATTAAGAAAATGTCAATGCTTTTGCTGAATGGTAAGTTTTATTAACACTTCATCAGTTATAAATATGATGAAGCTTATAATGTTTATTGGGAACTTTTAATTTGTTTATTATTTCTTGTGCAGATTATGGCTCCTAAAACTAGAGGTCGTAGCAATAGTACTGTACCGGAGGTACTCGAGCAACCTCCACAAAAATCAAGATCTTTTTCTGCTCGACATGGTGAAAATCAAAATGAGTCAGGTGGTATTACTTCACTTTAATTATTCCTGATTATTAGATTGTCTAAGTCAAATACTTGCACAATTTATAATCAAGGATATAATAATATATAATTCAAGATGAAATTAATTTGTTTTTAAAGGAATGAGTCACACTAGTATGCGTTTGGATCAACATGCTGCAACTATAGAAGAAAACCACCCAAACACATGCCAACAAAATAGAGCTACTTTAAGTCAGAATGTTTCCCCTGATGTTGCAAATGAGTCAGGTATGTTGCAATTAGCATGTGTATATTCTTTGAGTTCATATACAGAAGAATTATTAATACATGAGTTGTTGTTATTATTATTATTATTATTATTATTATTATTATTATTATTATTATTATTATTAATTATTGTAGTTGCCAATAAAAGAAAGAAAGTAAGAGGGTATACTTGCCTACCTAAAGTTTGGGGGCAACAACCTAGAGACCTTGTAGATGTTTCATTTAATGATCTTGGACAACCAAATGATGAGTTCAAGACAAGCACGTTTGCTCATTTTTTGGGTACAATTGCAAGAAATGGAAGATATTGCCCTCTTAACTTCAAAGATTGGAGGTTGATGCCTCGTACTTACAAAGATTGTTAGAGTGTATGCCCTCAAATGCCATAAAGAGGATAGATTTATAGGGCATTAACTTGTAACTGAACAATATCCTTTTATTATATATAAGGCATTATCTTGTTGTTTTCTTATAGGAATTTGTAAGGTGTTAATAAACAACGTAAAGTCCTTGATTATAAGGCAAACCTTATACTTCCTATGGGATAGGAAGAATGGCAATAGAAGGGTTTGATCCTTATTCTCTAAATAGGGTTTGCAAGTCTAAGAAAGTATTTGACTGGACATCAATATAGAACAAAGACTTGTATGATATAAGTTTCGACAGAGAAATTGTCAGTCGAACACTATGGGAATGATAGTGGGAACTTATGTCATGGACATATAAGTTAGACTAATATGTTCGAACACGGCTCGCATCAGTTTCATCACATGGGTATTCACTCACTGACAGTCAATGATGAAACTGATAAGTTGTGATAGGTACGCGTGAACCTTAGACCTGAGGAATCGAGTTGAAGATGTACTTGTGACATCAAGTCTGTCATTAGAGTAGTTAGATCCAATTCACCCTTTGGTGGGATCGACCTCGAAGTGCGACTTGATGGGCAAGTAGCATTGTTAACTGATTAGCAAAAATGGGATTTATTCTCTCATAAGTGAATGAGCTAAATATCCTATGCAGTCATGAATGAGTGAGGTTAAAAGTCTTTGGCCAAAGCATAAAGTGACCTCGAATCATTTTGAGCTAAGCATACGGTCAAGTCATGTGAGTTTGACTAAAACCATGACTCTCACTTGACTGGGATATAAGAATAAAAGGTTTATACACGTACAGTATTCACAGCGTATATAATTTGGAATGATCCTATTCATTCATTCTCAATTGGGATACGATGTGAGCCACTTGACTGGCTAGGTGTTACTTACATCCTTTTGGCTTCCTCCCAATTGCCTTTTGAGATGAACCTAAAGAGTCGCGCTTAAAGGAAATACAAAAAGAAAATCATGAGAAAAAGACTTGAGAGAATTTTCGGTATTGGATATCGAGATTAATTAATTAATCATTAGATGATTTTATTAATTAATTAAGTTAATGAATTAATTAATTCCTCATGGGAATTTAATTATAATATTAACATGAATTTAATTGATTATTTAATTAATTTATTTATTGGATAAATAATATTGATTATTTAATAATTAAATAACCAAAGTTGGACCAAAGCCCGGGGACTTAAAAGTCCTCAAGTGGGCATGCCTAGGTTATTGTTTCATATATATATATATTACTTAGTGAAAAATAACTAGGTCAAGAGAATTAACTTACAAACTTTCTCTCCAAGTCAAACTCTCCTTCCTTTCTCTCTCACTCTAGCCGTCCATCAAGGTGAAGAAGAAGGAGATTTTCGTTTTTGACTCCAGCGTGGCAATTTAGAGACAGCGACGGATTTGCTGTTCAAGAAAGGATTGCAAAGTTGGTTCAGATTTCAACATATGCGAGAACGGTAATTAATTTCGTAAAACCCAATTTAAATACGAGAAATAGAGATGAGCCACTGGGATATAACTTTTATTTTTCCGCTGCGTTTTTGTTTTTATGCAATTTTTCCCAACAAAGATGATATGCTGAAAATTGTTAAGGTCATTTAATTTATTGTATATAAGTTTCTTTCAGATTACTTGATGTTCACTTTCTTTAAGATTAAATTTTTTTGGTATGTTGTGCCAATTAATTTTCTATTTGTAGGCAAAGTTTGAGTTACCGCCAGGACAAGAACCTTATGTTTTGAAGTCAATTAACAAGAAATGGCGCAATTGGAAGAGTGTTGTGAAGAATTTGAATTTTGACCCCAATATACCAATTGAGCAACAGATGCTTGACATACCAGATAGGGTGGACGAAGAGCAATACAAGGCTCTTGTAAAATATTGGATGTCCGATAAATCTAAGGTATAAAATGCATAATATCTTCATACAAGTTAGAATAAGTATTGTTAATGTATAATTTGTAAACTTTATTGCTATTGATCTTTAATTTGTTGTTTCAGAGGATAAGCGAAAAGAATAAACAAACTCGTGCTCAATTGGATTTGCTTCATCGCATGGGCAAGAAAAGCTTTGCTCTAGTGAAAGAAATAATGGTAAATTTTTGTTTTGATTCAATTTTTTTCATTACATAGACCTTGTTGTAATATGATATAATATTAATACAGAAGAAAAGGCTTGGGCGATATCCTACGAGGGCCGAATTGTTTGAGGAATGCTATTATAGGGCAGATGGATCGGATGCTAGTGAAATCATACATGAAGCAATTGTAACTTAAAATGATATTTTCATTTAATAAATTGTAAAATAAAATCTTAACTTTATACATTTACTTAGCTATTTATTTTAACAATATAGTTTGATAAAAGTGCTGACATCGAATTAAATATCAAATACAATGTTATAGGAACAAATGAAACTAGTAGCAAATAAAGAGCCTAAAAATTCAAATGGTGATTACATTCCTAGTCCTAATGATACATATGCAAAGATAATGGGCGAAGATAAGCATGGACATGTGCGAATGTATGGTTTGGGGGTGACACCAGCTGATGTACACGGAGCAGTGTCAAGTCGTGATGTAAATTATAGAATGGCCATGGAGTATAAAAGTAAGTATTTTCACGCAATGGAGAAATATGATGCATTGCATGAGAAGTTGGAAAATTTATCTATGTTCCAATTGTATCTGCGAACAATCAACGCTCATCTGGTTCTACTTCAAGTTCAATGCGTATTCAAGTAATAAATTTAACTTCGGCTTTTTATATAGATAAGTTAAAACATGTTTTAGTTATAAAGTCACAAGCAAGTTATATTATGCAGGTTAATTCTTCTGTTGTTTTAAAAAGTCTGGGGAATATAGATGAAATCATTGCAACTGGCTATGTTAGTGAGGTGAATTCCGCTCGAGTTAATGGTGAGGAATTGCGGTCTGATTGGTGTGAGATCATAATACAAACTCAAATTAAGAAAGATGTGTGCTTGTTCAAACCATATGGCAAAATACGGAAAATTGGAGATGCATTTGGAGCACCCGTTGCTTGGCCTTTATCCTTGGTATGTACAAACTCATTTTGGCCTCTCCATTTACAACTGCATTTTCACTCTTTCTGGAAATATTGTTGTTCTTCTTAGGCCTGTTTTTGTCAGTTTCGGGTGAACGTACGTATCTCTTGACAAGCTCTGCTGGATTAGTTTTAGAGGGAATTGTGACTTTAACATTAGCACTTCTGTCCTCGGGCAGTTCCACATTATCAACTTCAATATCATCATTTGAACTAGTTAAAGCTTTTTTTGTTCTTTTTTAAAGTTTTCTAGCTAAATTTAGTTATTATTTACATTCGAAACTTATACTTAATTTAGTTGAATGAGATTGTGTGAATATTTATAGTAAATAAATTTTTTCTTAATGGACTACTTCAAAATAGAGGTTTATGCTTATCCTTTTTAGTTGACTTTACATATTGACCATGTCTAATAGAATATTGTCTTTTTTCTTTCCTCCTTTACATTGTCTTTTCAGTTCAGTGAACTCCAAGGATTCATATGCATATATGTGGATTATTCGTTAACTAATTTTTAAAGTGAACATCTAATTGTGGATTATATTGTCACTTTGATTCCACTTGTGATTGTGATGTTAATATATGTCTTCATATATGTAGGTGGCATTGGAGGAAAATGAGGATTGATCAAGTCTTGGATGCTCATGCTAGATTATTAAATATGTATTTGGGCATCTCTTTTTGTCAAATGCAACACTAACTTTGCTTTTGTTTTGCATAGAAATTGTGATGATTGGTGGATTGCTAAATACTTTTTAGCTTAGAGAAATATTGGATTGTCTTTTCTTGGAGACTTTTTATTACTGTAGCCTTTTCTTAGTGAAACGTGAATTCAATGAATGGATATTGCAATTTCATTTGATTTTGGTACTTGGAGTTATTTTTGAATTATATTGTTTAGATGCTTTTTGGTGTATATGCTTTTGATTGAAAGTCAAATTATTTTCAATTTCAATCAGAATTTTTATAGAATATCACCATTCATTTATTGTATAAAGGTAGATAAATGTGTCCCTAAACATGTTCTGGGGACACTTATAAGGGGTTCTGGAGGCATGTATAAGTGTCCCTAGGAGTTTAAGGATACAAAAAAGTGCCCCGAATGACATAATACTTATATTTCGTATTCTGTCTAAGGGCAGATATATGTGTCCCTAAAACGAGTTATGGGAGCACTTATGAATATCTTGAAAAAGTCTTCTGGAGACATTTTCATAGAATATTAATAAGCGCCTCTAGATATTTAATGACACAAAAAAGTGCCCCCAAATAATACAAATTTCATAATTCATAGGTTGTATAAAGGCAAATAAATGTGTCCCTAAAACATATTTTCGGGACACTTATAAGTGTCGCAATATATCATGATATAAAAGCGCGCCTAAACTTTAAGCGACACGTTAACACGGGGCGCTTAGTAGAAAACGCCCCAATATGTATCTTTTTGGGACGCTTTTTTGTGTCTCTATATCAGTATTCTGTTGTAGTGATGGTGTGTCAGGGCATATTGCTGGACTGCCTGTGCTGCTGCTCTCACTGAAGCTTCTTCAACAAGAGCGAGTAATGCCTCTTGAGTGATCTCAAACACCCTAATTGCAGGGGATGGAATCACTGCTAGCGTTACGGGTGGCACGTTCTACTCATTCACCGGGGGTGATATCTCAGGACGTCCGCCGTTAGCCTGACCGTTCGTAGGACCTTCACCGCCAACTTGAACACCTGTCAGATCTATAGGCATTGGGTTAGGGACTTCATCGCCCGCTGTTGGCTGATTGTTGTTAATCATCCTATCACCTCTGGTATAGGGATGTAAGTTGAGTCGAGCAGGCTCCCGAGCCTGGCGAGCCGGCTCAATTCGAGCCCAACTTGAGCTCGAACTTCACGAGCTCGAGCTTGAGCTTGAGCCAGATTATCTCTTCCAAAAGCTCGCGAGCCCGGCTCGCGAGCTTCTTCAATTTTTAATTTTTTTTATATATATATATTTTATTGGTTTATACATATTAGCTGTGGTGTGTGTGGTATACAGCTGTACACAACCACAGCCTTAATATGTTAATTATTTATATATTTATATATTAAAATAATAATATAATTGATTCAAACTAAAAATGAAAACCACCAAAAAATCGTGCCTATCATCTATTCTATACTCTGTAAACTAAACACAGCAGCAGTGCATCACCATTCTCAAAGAAAGCCCCAAAAGAACATTTGCAAAAAATTGAATTAAACCTCCGGCAGCACATCAACCGCCGCTAAATTGCCCATCGCCATCGGAAAATCACTACACCCTCCCTCCAGCCTCCACCCTAACCCACACCGTCTCCGTCGCCCATATCCATGTTATGCACACAGCCGCGAACAACATGGCCCGAAGCCACCGCCGCGCGAAGCTGCCATCCGAAGCCACCACCGCCTCCGCAAACTTCTTGCCGGTAAGTATTACAGCCCATATCTGGGTTTTATGGTAGTTTATTCATGGAGTTGTTTACTCCATCGCAGAAAGCTTGTTTGAAAAAAATACTAAAAATTGGAGCCCAGGCTCGCGAGCGGGGCTCGGCTCGCGCTCGCAAACTCGAACTCACGAGCTCAAGTCGAGCTGTTATTTGAGCTAACGAGCTCGAGCTCGAGCTCTCAAAATACGGCTCGACGAGCTTGAACTCAAGCCTGGTAAAATCGCCAGGCTCGGCTCGAGCTCGGCTCGTTTGCACCCCTACTCTGGTACGTGCTTGAGACCTAGTTTGCATACTCAGTGGTTGGAGCGCTATTCCCATAGACGGCGCCAAATTGATGATGGTAAAATTCGTCAGTCAGATAATGTCACGTGATTCACCACGTGGGGAGGGAACCTGATCCAACTCATGACAAACGAGGTTGGGGGTTGAAGAATTTATAGACTGCACTCACTGATATGCGAGTTGTCTACGTATTCGAAGAAATGGGATCAAGTCAGTTTGCAATTCTAGGTAAAATTACTCTCAGAAATAGCCAGTGAATTTTTTCTGAGAAAGTAGATAATGAATAGCGTCGGCCCCTTTGAAGGTATATATAGGACTGATGGTAGGCTGTGAGTCGTGGGCTCCATTTTAGCAGTAGCCCACCATACCTATTAATATACCCATTACTTAGCCCTTAGACTATTAAAATAACCTAATTAACTTTATGACCTTATTAATGTAACGGGCCATATTCCCCAATGGGCCGTCAGCCCTTTGGGCTTGACTAGTAAATTAACGGCGGACTTTATCCACGAATGGCACCTCGGCATGAGCCGGAGGTATATTAATTACCATAATGTCCTTAGACATTTTTGGTACACATCAATACTGATTCGAATTTTGGAGAGATTTACTATGGCTCCGTATGGTTGTGTTTTCGGAAATGAATTCTGAGTTTTTTTTGGGGAATGTGTATTACAGAAATTCGTGTGAAAATATTGACTTAATTTGTTTGTTTGGATGTATTTTTAGAATTTGATTGAAAGTAGTGTAGATGTGATATAAAGTTGATTTTTATTAGAATTTGATATATGAAATGATTGAGTTCGTTATGAATGTGATGATGATGGGGGAAAAGATATTAAAATAATATTTTTTTTAATAATGTTATGAGTTGGTAATAAAGGAATATGTATATATGTGTGTGTGTGTATACACACACATAATATAATATATAGAGCTATTAACGCTAATCATCCCTCATGTCACGCAAAAGTGTCACTTTAGTCCCTCTTGTGAAAAATTATCACTTTCATCTCTCATGTCCATAATTTGTACCCAGATGGTCCTTTTTTCGACATTCCGACCAGATTTTCCGGCTTCCTACGGGAAAATAGGGCTATCCACGCATATATCATGCGCGTTTTCACGAAACAATTCATAACTCATTGTAGAAAGCTCGGATTCATGAACCGTTTTCTTCCCATGAAACTAGACACATAGAGCTATCCACACATATATCGCACATAATCAGAAGACATCTATAACAAAGCAGTTTTGTATTAAAAAATTAGCTAAAAATCTGTCGACTGTGCAGACAGCTGTGCGCGTCTTCACAAGAAAATTCATAACTCATTGTAGAAAGCTCGGGTTCGTGAACCGTTTTCTGCACATGAAACTAGACACATAGGTCTATCTACACAAATATTGCACTTAATCAGGAGACGTTTAGAACAAAGCATTTTTGTATTAAAAAATTAGTTAAGCATCATTTTCGACAGATTTTTTGCTAATTTTTTAATACAAAACTGATTTGTTCTAGACATCTCCTGATTATGTGCAATATATGCGTAGATAGCCCTATGTGTCTAGTTTCATGGGAAGAAAACGGTTTATGAATTCAAGCTTTCTTCAATGAGTTATGAATTTTCTCGTGAAGACGCGCATGATATATGCGTGGATAGCCCTATTTTCGCGTGGGAAGCCGGAAAATCTGGTCAGAATTTCGAAACAAGGACCATTTGGGTACAAATTATGGACACGAGGGATGAAAGTAATAATTTTTTCACAAGAGGGACTAAAGTGACACTTTTGCGTGACATGGGGGATGATTAGCGTTAATAGCTCTAATATATATTATACAAATAGAATGAAAAGACAAAAAAAAAGAGAGAGAGAGAGAGAAGCAGCTAGACAGTGGGGGGCGTTCATGGGTTGGGGTAGGAGGGCGGGTATGGGTTTGGGGGCCCTTTATTTTTAGTTTTTTTTTGTCACCTGTTCATTTCTTTTTAGCTTTAGATTTTTATCTTTTTTCCATTTCATGTTTTTTTTTCAATTTTATATTTTAAAAGTTCAAGAAAATTGAATTTTGCTCGTCTATATTTATAATAGTTAGTGTAATTATACGGTTCGCATTGGACAAATATAAAAATAGGATGTGGTCCATATATGCAATATTTTATGAAATGTGTAAATATGATTGGAGCATAAGTAGTTCTATATTTCTTTTTTCATTTACATATAATATTTTATTTTCAATTTGATTGAGGCAAATTTATTTCCATCTTCATATAATGAGATACTATGATGTTACAAAAAATCTTTGCTCGAGCTCGAGCCGAGAAATTTGGTGAGACTCGACTCGAGCTCGGCTCGTGGGCAACCCTATTAAATACCACGTTAGTACCAAAATGAAATAATCGAGATTCAGTCGGTATTTATTTGATTATTGAGAAGCTAAAAAAGTATAATTTAAAATCCAATAAACAACAAACGAAATTATTAAAATGAAATTATAAATCACACAATATTGTATATACCTTTGGTAAAAGCATGGCCAATTAAGCCTCAATTCAAGTACACATATTATTAAATATATATGAAATATTAAATATTAAATCACACAATATTTTTTTTCAAATTATATATTATTAAATATTATTTAATAATAATAATTGGAATATTTGAAAAATTGAATAGGAATTTTTATTATATAAAATATGAAAAAGTAAGAAAGATAATTAGTTGGATAGTGAAATAGTGTAATTAATGATAAAATATTGTGAAAAGATTGAAATGATTGATTGTTATATAGGCAAATACATACAATTAGCGAGCGGGGCTTGGACTCAATTCATCAGTGACCGATCTTTCTCACTTGTGGTTTCCGTTATCTTTGAATTTAATTTTTTGGCTTGATGATTTTATGAACATGTGTAATTCTTATGCAGTTTATTAGTAATTTTTGTACTTATGCTTGTTATCTTTTTTATTCGTAGCACAACTTTCGAATGTAAAACCCGATACTTACGTTAGGCTGTGGACGCCCCTGGATCAAAAAATACATACGTTGCTTTCCTTGGGCCTTCAGTGAATTTAGTATTAATTGATATTTTAATGTAATCTGCCGTCTATAATTTTATCATTATATTACTCATTTAGCTCGAGGAAGAAATTCATACAGATAGCTCAAACTCAAATATGTAAACTAGAAACATCACATTACTCTTAAAATATAACTTCTACATCACCTTACAACCTGCCATTGCAAAAGTACACATAGCCAACATATACTGTAAAAGCCGCTTAAAAAAAATGCATAAACCATCGTAATAGACTAAAAAATATAACAGAACAACTTGTATACTTAATCCACTTCCTCAATCTTAGGGCCTGCACCACTCCCACCAGCACCAGCGGAGGGACCATCTTCATCCATACCCGCCCCCATGTTCGGGCCGCCACCAGTACCCTGATACATCTTTGCAATAATAGGGTTGCAAATACCCTCGAGCTCCTTCATCTTGTCCTCAAATTCATCCACCTCACCAAGCTGGTTCCCATCCAACCATTTAATTGTCGAATCAATAGCATCCTCAATTTTCTTCTTATCATCCGCTGGCAGCTTTGAAGCAATCTTCTCATCCTTGATCGTGTTCCGCATGTTATACGCATAATTCTCCAATGCATTTTTGGCCTCCACCTTCTTCTTAAGTTCCTCATCCTCCGCCTTGTACTTCTCAGCTTCTTGTACCATCTTTTCAATCTCTTCCTTCGATAGCCTTCCCTTGTCATTGGTAATGGTAATTTTGTTCTTCTGACCCGTCGTCTTGTCCTCAGCCGAGACATTCAAGATACCATTGGCATCAATATCAAAGCATACATTTATCTGAGGAACCCCCCTCGGAGCTGGAGGAATGCTCGTCAGCTCGAATTTCCCGAGCAAATTGTTATCTCTTGTTCTGGTTCTTTCACCTTCATAAACCTGTATCAATACACCAGGCTGGTTGTCTGAATACGTAGAGAACACTTGTTCCTTCTTGGTAGGAATAGTTGTGTTCCTTGGTATCAGCACAGTCATAACACCTCCGGCAGTTTCCAGACCAAGAGACAGGGGAGTAACATCCAAAAGAAGAAGATCTTGAACCTTCTGATTGCCTTCACCACTCAAAATAGCAGCTTGTACCGCAGCACCATAAGCAACAGCTTCATCAGGGTTAATGCTCTTACACAACTCCTTACCATTAAAAAAATCCTGCAATAATTGTTGTACCTTTGGAATCCTAGTTGAGCCACCAACCAGTACAACATCATGAACATTACTTTTGTCCATCTTCGCGTCCCTTAAGCACTTCTCAACCGGTTCCATGCACTTTCTGAACAAATCCATGTTAAGCTCCTCAAATCTTGCACGGGTAATTGTGGAGTAGAAATCAACACCCTCGTACAAAGAATCAATTTCAATGGTTGTTTGGGCAGTTGATGAGAGAGTTCTTTTCGCCCTTTCACAAGCAGTCCTCAATCTTCTCAATGCTCTCGGGTTTCCACTAATATCTTTCTTGTGTTTTCTTTTGAACTCTTGAACAAAGTGATTCACCATTCTGTTATCAAAGTCCTCTCCTCCAAGGTGAGTATCACCAGCGGTTGACTTGACTTCAAAGATGCCCTCCTCGATAGTGAGAAGTGAGACATCAAAAGTACCACCGCCAAGATCGAAAATAAGCACGTTTTTCTCACCAGCACTGCTCGCTTTTTTGTCAAGACCATATGCAATGGCTGCAGCTGTGGGTTCATTAATAATTCGCATGACATTGAGACCAGCTATGACTCCAGCGTCTTTAGTGGCCTGCCGTTGAGAGTCATTGAAATAGGCAGGCACAGTGACAACTGCATTCTTGATTGTTGATCCAAGATATGCCTCAGCTATCTCCTTCATTTTGATGAGGACCATGGAAGAGATCTCTTCAGCTGAGAACTGTTTCTCCTCACCTTTGTAATTAACTACAATCATGGGCTTGTCACCAGCGCCTGCAATCACCTTGAATGGCCAATGTCTCATGTCACTCTGGACGGATGGGTCGCTGAATCTTCTACCAATCAACCGCTTTGCATCTGCCACACCAAGCAAACACCAGTTAGTACCAACCATTCTCCAATCACTCACAAGACTAAAAAAAAATTATTGAGCTCCATTTGAAGATGCTATTCATGGTTGGACAGAAACCAATAAAATACGGTAACAATTGGGAATAAATACATCACCAATCATCCAGAATTTGCACTCCCAGATAACATAATATTTAAAACTTCATAACAGGTGTCAATTCAATTGTATTTCAATTGGAACTAAATAGCTATGATCGAACTCTGTTTTCACAATGAAGCGCCAGGTTGATGCGAATTCTTCGTTTATTTTGTTTGAAAAAGGCACATCAATGAAAAGTTTACCAAATTACTAAACAAAATTTATTCTACAGCAAGAAGGTAAAACGAAAATCCAAGACGCATAATCATCAAAACAAAAAATGGAATCAAATTGCATGAACTTCTCCGTCAAAATTGTCCACTCCTAAGCATTATTAACTTAGAGTGAATCAGCATCAAGAGACAATAAAGAAAGACGGGCATGATCACACAAAAGTACTAAACAATTCGCATAGAGAAATTGAAAAACTCACCAAAGACGGTGTTGATAGGGTTCATGGCGACCTGGTTCTTGGCGGCATCGCCAATGAGACGCTCGGTGTCGGTGAAGGCCACATAAGAGGGCGTGGTTCGGTTACCCTGATCATTGGCGATGATCTCAACGCGGTCGTGTTGCCACACTCCAACGCATGAATATGTGGTTCCCAAATCAATTCCAATCGCAGGTCCTTCGCCGGCCATACCCTCAGGTAACAACAATCAAACAAGTTGGAAAGTGTAGAATTATTAAATCAAGAACTTCACTTTTTTGTGCGTGTGTTTGTATTGTATTGATGAATGTATGTATAGAATGGGGAGCGAGGTGGTGGTATTTAAATAGATAGTGTGGGAACCGAAGAGTAAAGGAAAGAAGGAGTCTAGAGTGTTCTTCATTTTTTGCCTTTTCTTATTCCTTCGAAATTGGAAAAATAAGGTCAGGTCTCTTCTCATCTCTTCTGGGTTCTTCCAGACATTTCTTTCATCAGCTGAATCACCACCAACCACCAATACGCGAGAATTAAATCCTCTGACGGGAAACAAAATTGCGTTTATTTACTTTAAGCTCCTTTATGTTTCAGGTTATCCCCATATGGCCCCAACGTTTCCTTTTTACTTTTCTTTTACCATACCAATCACTTCGGCGGTTTGCCCATGTTCTACAATTCCTCATTTTTTGTTATCATGATGATGATGATGATAAAACTAATATTAATAATAAATTGGGGGAGTATTTTGTTTCGAGACTAAAAACAAACTAGATTAGGGAAGGATTTCGAATGGTCGATCCAAATCACTTGATAATTCACAACTTAGAATCATCTAATAACCCCTGCTTATATATACTTATGGTGGTTTAAGACTTTTAATTGCTTTCGATACGCAGTTTGTACAATAACTTAAAAATGATACACTAAAATTCAAGCAATTAATCAACACTTAAAAGCTTAAATAGAAATATACCTCCATAAATTCTTCAGATACAAGAACAGAATGGTCGAATACAAAGTTGCTGTCACGTTACTTTACACTACTAACTACGAATTCTATAATTAAACCAAGCCTAATTACGCCTAAAGATGACTAAGATTATGACTAATGAAAGAAAATTACAGAGTTTATCTGAGTGTGTTTTTTCTGATACCCCTTCTTTCTTTCTTTTCACGCATATATACTCCCCACTACTCTTTTTCGGTTTCTTTGCAACCTCCACGTCTTTAACTGCTTCTGGAACCGCTTTTAACTTCTCCTTCAAGTTTCTTTGATTTTAGCGCCTATTTTCAGGTATTAGGTTGATTCCGGGTCTTTGGATTTGTTTCTATTGGGCTTCCATTACATTTGGCCCATACTCTCTTTTCTGAATACCCATATATTCCGATTTTGGACCTCTTTAAATACAGGTCCATCCTTTTTATCCAAGGCCTCCCTTATTGGACTCTATTCGAATATCAGCCCAATTTGATTTTAATTTTAGGTGTAAACAAATGGCCCCCTAATGTACGCGAATGTTTCGAATTCGTGTATATTAAATGACACGTCTGCTCTTATTAATATATGCAACTGTTTCAAGTTTGTGCATATTAAATGACACATCTATTCTTCCTAATAAGCGCGACTGTTTCGAATTCGTGCATATTAAACGATGACATGTCCATTCTTTAAATGACCCGTCTATTCTTAAGAGACCTTTAGCATTTTGGCGGTTGTAGTTTAATGACAATGGACGTGTCCTTCCTTGATACGCGGTCATGCCGGCCTTTTCAAATTCACATTTACCTTTTACAGAAAGGGCGCGCCTTTTCGCGGCTAGGTGCTTATCCCATATATATATATATATATATGCAATTGCTTTCCTTTTTTTTCATTACAACAAATTTTCATCTCCTTCTGTTTATTGAGAGTAGAAGCAAAGAAAGCTATCTTTCTTCTAATGTTCTTCGAGTTCCTTCACCTCATTTTGTCACATCTTCATCAATAGCAGAACCTCGCTGTAATCTCGTTCTTCACAACCTTTCCAATTTGGTCTCTCGAGAGACCCACCTGAACTGCAAAGATGCCCAGGTTTTATACGCCGTCATCCAAGATTTCATAGAGCACTATCGAGACGCTAAGGTGTCTACCCTTAAACGTACCCACGAAATCCCTTCTTGGGCTACCTTGCGACAGGGTGAATCGATTGCCCACTTGGCTCTCGGCCCCCGTTTCAAGCCTCAAGCCTTTAATCCCTCTCCTTCGAGTAACCCTAATCTTTTGGGTACCTTCCCCGTTTGGGGAGCCGGCAGCCCATTATTTCTTTCCAAGCCCGTCAAATTCGCTTGGAATAACTCGAGCAAGCCTGTTAATAGCTGGATTGGCACGGTTGATCGTTTTCGCTGTTCGAGCGACTGGCCCAATTTCATACGAAATGGGATGGGAATCGAATCCTGGGGCTCATTCGAATTGCCTGCTACCCTATCTTGCCTTTCGAGCATGTCATGTAAAACACCCTGGCCTACTCATGGAATCTATCCTACAACTGTTTCGTCCTGCCCCGAGGGTTCCAAACGGTGACCTTGGAGGATGTTTCTCTCATTCTGGCTTATCCCCAAGTGGTACTCACCTTTCTACCGGGGAACTACTGGAAGGTGCTCCTCAACTGCGCAAAGCAGCCGAGCACTGGTTGAGGATAAATGGTAAAGCCAAAGGCTCGAACATTGCTGATGCCAATTTAGTCAAACACTTTGTCAACTCTGCCTACCCCGTCACTTCAGTCGAGGAGGTATTATTCCTTAATTTTGTCTTTTCTCGACTGCTTATGAACGTCGGTTGTGCCATGAACAAGACCTTCCTCGTCTTATCGGCCAACGTTGCTGCTTCATTGGGACCACTCGAATTGGCCCCCTTCTTGCTGGCACATTTCTATCATATGATGTTTCAACTGCATCGCGATCCTTCGAATGCCAGCAAATTGTCAAGTCCCCTATGGCTGCTGTCTTGCTAGGCCTTCTTGTATTATCCGGAATTGCTTAACATCAAATCTTTGGGGGCCCTCGAAGAGCAAATTCAAGGAGAAGTCAAACGTGGCCCCAAGAAAACCATAGGGTATCAATTCAAGCCCGTATCAACGTGGGTCTGCTATGGAGAGGCCACCATTAATCTGTTAATTCCTCTCGGAAGGACGTCATATCTTCTAATTTTAAGTGCCATTTTCAATCCCATTCACGCGGGGATATGGTGCCCCTTTTTTCAAATTGAGGCACGGACAGGAAGCAGACCACTGGACCCACGCTTCTTTACCTTCCTGGTTAAGGTCCCTCGATTCCCTTAACCTCTGCACAGATGATCAAGGCCACTGGAGGTCAATTCTGTCTTTTTCGACCTTCTTCTGTCTAATAACTCAACTGGCGTTGAGATCTATAATCCCCAGGTAATTTTTATTCGTTGTTTCTAATATTGTTCTTTCTTTTTATTTCGTTTTCAACATCTTCTCACTCGAGTATATGTTTTTCATTTCAGCTTTGCTCTAGGCAATTTGGCATACGCCAAGGCTTTGCCTTACCCTTTTTTGGTACTCTGAATCGTCCTTGGTTCGAGAGACCCTATCATCCATCCACCTCCGATCATGCCAAGGCAGAGAACATCATCAGAGAAAAAATCTCTTGTAAGATGCCTCTTTCCTTCATCCCTGCATTTTGCAGGGTCCTTCGAGTGCATGATTGCTTTCTCGATTTTTGGAATTCCGTCTTGAGTCATTTTTTCTCAAGACGTATTCTTTGAAAATAAGTCGCCGCATTCTGGAAACTTTTCACTGGTACGGTTGATTTGTCCCCAGTCTCAAATCATCTGTTACCTCAGGTGTTAACACCGTATCCTCTTAACTTCTTGTGTTTCGATTGTTTTACTTTCCTTGCATTTAATATTTCTTCCTTTTCTTGTCTTAATAGGACTCAGATTATATTATTCCTTATGCCCTGGCTTCCGGGTGGAGATTCGAGCAATCCCTCCTTATCCAATCTTTTATCTTCACAGTCGCGGTGGATCCTTTGGCAGGTCCTTCCACCATGGAAAAATCTCAAACGGAAGAACCTATGTCTTTGGGCCCCGTACCACGAAAACGTCGGGCACCTAGGGCTCCTCGAGTTGTGCCTCTGAGCATCCCGGTCGAAGATGCAACTGCTAAAGAAGTGGGTCCTTTTGCTCTTAACAATGAAGTTCGAAAACGCCTTCGCTTGCACGGACCCGCTGATAATGATGGTATGCGTGTTTATATGAACTTGGATGTCTTTCCAAAATTCTATCTTTCTTATGAGTTCAAATATTTTCATGTGTAACAATTCTGACTGGTGATTCGAGTGGAGGTGACTCCCCCGACATGCCCATCTTCGGAGCAGCTAGTGAAATCGAGCCATCTGACGTCCCCATAGCCGAGACAGAGGACCCATCTACACCTTTAATGGGGAAGCCGCATTTTGGATCTCTTCCGGAGGCTCCCGATTATCAAGAAGTGGCAGTTCTTGATTTTGTAACGGAACCTATCGAAAGTAATGCTTTAAATCTTTAATATTTTTAGATTATTTCTTCAATTTTCTATATTCGATCTTCGACTCACTTCATTTATTTCTTGTACCAGGTCCTCTCGCAGATACTCTTATCTCTTCCTCTCGAGAGAAGGTCATTGACCATTCGCTAAACACTGCCCTCAAACCTTTGACTATTCAATTTCAAGGTAATTTTAGTTGTTTAGCAGACTTATTCGGTTGCGTAGTTTTGAACTTTCTAAAATCTTTATATTTTCTTTCAGGGATTGCTTCGACATCCCCAGGCATAACTTCGACTATCCCGAGCCTACCGTCTACACTTAGATTTTCTTATTCCTCCTTGGTGTCTCGAGCACCATTTTCATCGATCCGAGTATACTGAGTAACCTCGGGGCTGATCATTTGGGAAATTTCAACTTCCGTACCTTGCCAATCCCCTCTTCATCAGTTCAACTTGAAGAAATCGCGGAGGAACAGATTTTGGGTCC
Source organism: Buddleja alternifolia (assembly GCA_019426215.1). NCBI lineage: Eukaryota > Viridiplantae > Streptophyta > Magnoliopsida > Lamiales > Scrophulariaceae > Buddleja > Buddleja alternifolia. The sequence continues at coordinate 22,932,058 of CM033390.1, read as the reverse complement.
CCCACTCGAAGGTAAGGTTTGTCTTTTAAGTTAGTTTGAAAACCTCTCTTTTTCTCCATCTTTTCAATCAATCTTTTGATTTCAGGGACTATTGCGGACCTTGAAATGGTCACTACTGACCAAGGTCCCATGCCCGTTATTGAATCATCGTCCGGCCCTTCCACTTCGAGTTTGGCGGCAGCAATTGCCCCTCCTCCAGAAGGTATTATCTCAAACTATTCTTATCATCCCTTTTAAGAGACATCTTTTTTATTCTAATTAATTCCTATATGTCTTAATTATTCTCAGAGATTGAAATAAACGTCGAAGAAATTGCCCCTTCTTCTTCGAGCATGGCGGCGACCCATGGTTCTTCGTCCAAAGGTATAATTTACTTTCACATTACCCTATATGTTTTCTTTTGTCTTAATCTTATTTCGACTGACACCATCTCATCGTTCTATAATGCAGATACCTTGGAATTTTCCAAGGTTGGTTTTAATGAAGTACTTCATGACATCAGGGTTCGACCAACTGATCTCATCTTGATAGAAAAGTTGCGTTTTTACCTTGACGAGGTGTCTTCGAGACTAACCGAGACGTGGCTACCTATTTTTCAATCAACACGCGAAGTATTTAAAGCCAGTCTCGCCAACCTTCACACTTCAATGGCTCAAGGTATCAATCCTTTCGAGGAGGGAACGTTCGTTATTCATAACCAGCAGATAAGTCATCTCCAGGATTAAGCCATTACTTTGGAGGGCACTCGAGCAGATTATCTGGCCCAAATCGCTTCTTGGATGCCCAGATAGCTACTCTGCAAGCCCATAGAGACCAACTTGTTAATTCGGCTAATCAAGTTGAAGCGGATATGACAGCTCTTAACGGCCAAATTGCTCGGTTAAACCATGAGCTCGAAGAAGTGGTTAAACCTGCTCTATTAGAACGAGCTGCTTTTGAGTCTTCCTTAGACATTTTGTTTACTTCTTTAAACTTTATCAAATCTTAGATTGGTCATGTAATCATCGAATATTACTGATTACTTTTTAATTAAAGAAATTTTTTGTTGTTTCGGGCAATCTTTCGAGTATGAGTTGTTTATGTGTTTCCCATATTGTGGGTACATATTTCTTTAAATATTTCGCATTTAAAGCTCTCTTATATTCTACTCCGTTTAAATAATGTAGTTTATATGAATTACCCGACAACCTTTTCGAAATTAAAAATGGCCCTTCCCAGTTAGGTGACCATTTCCTATAAAAATGATCTTTCGAACCTTCTGGTAAAATTATTTTCCACACTAAGTCCCCTGTTAGAAGGGTCTTTCTTTAACTCTCTTGTTGTAGCTTTTCTCAACCTTCTTTTTCTGAAGTTCAAGTTGTTGTAAAGCCGGTACTTGTAATATTTCGTGATCCAATTTTTCAATGTTCATGCTCTCAGCATATTCCTTGGTTGTAAGCTGCATTTGCTCCAAAATCCTCTTCGATTTTGCATTGATTTCCATTGGTATTATTGCCTCGTGGCCATAAACCAACTAAAAATGGGATACCCCGAGACTATCTTTCGTATTCGTCCTTAGGGCCCACAATGTATAGATTAGCACTTCATGCCAATTCCTCGGATTGTTGTTTATCATTTTCGAAATGCGTCCTTTAATTAACTTGTTGGATGATTCGGTCTGTCCATTTGCTTGTGCGTAATATGGAGTAGAATTTAGGAGCTTTATACCGAATTGAATCAGAAATTCAAGCATTTCCGTGCTGTTAAAAACTCTTACCTGATCGAATGTTATAGATTCCGGGATTTCGAATAGTTATGATGTTTTCCTTGATGAAATCTGCCATCTGTTTCGATTTAATGTTCTCGAAGGCCTTGGCTTCGACCCGTTTCGTGAAATAATCGGTTGCTACTAGAATATAAGTATGCTTTTTAGATGAGGCTGGTTTAATCTCTTCAATAATGTCCATAGCCCATCCTCGAAATGGTCAAGGTTTGATTATTGAATTTAATTCGGATGTAGGCTGCCTTAAGACTTTGCCAAACTTTTGACATTGCTTACACCCTTTGGCATAGTTTATATAATCACGTAGGACGGTAGGCCAGTAAAACCCGTGTCTATGTATCGACCATCTCAGTTTTTTACCTGCTTGATGGGCCCCACAAATGCCCTCGTGCGTTTCGGCCATCGTGATCAGGGCATCCTCTAAATCGAGGCATTTTAACAAAATCCCTTGAGAGTCCTTCCTGTATAATTCTTGACCGTCATAAAAATAATGGTGAGCCATTAATTTTAATTTGTTCGAAAAACCTCCTTGAGACGAATTTTGAGATAGTTAATAATTTCGAGATGCCAGTCATCTTTTTCTTTCATAATATCTATTTTGGTAACACATAACTTTCTTTTTTCGAAAGGTAATAACACCCTTGGTTCGAATTGGATTGCTGTTTTGAGCAGGCATGGGTCCACCTTGTATCCCGATGCCAGCTGGGCTAAATCATTAGATGTTTGATTATTTTTTCTCGGAACATGAGTAACTTTAACAGTCTCAAAATATTTAAATAATTCGTGGACCCGAGCAAATGAGGCTATGGCCACCGGGCTTATACATTTTAACAATCTTCTTACTTGATTTATGATTGATTGGGAATCGCCTTTTATTTCGTTGCTCTTAGCGTTCATCTCGAGTAATATTTCAAATCCCAGAATAAGAGCTTCATACTCCGCCCTATTATTCGTGCAGTCCCCTTCGATTTTGGCATACATCTTGGTGATTAATTTATTTTGGGATATAATGTATATCCCAATTCCCGCACTATCTCGAATACTAGAACCATCCAAGTATAAAACCCATGGCACTAAGTTTATAAACTCAAATTCGAAATCATCGGGCGTTTCTTCTATATTTGAAGGGTGATCATCCAAGAAATCAGTCAATGCTTACCCTTTTATGGCCTTTTGGGGCACATATACCAAATCGAATTGGAGTAGACTAAGACTCCATTTACTTAAACGACCTTTCTGTAGAGGTTGATTCATCATGAATTTAATCACATCTGTTGGTGATACAATCTCTATAACATATGCAGAAAAATAATGCCTTAACTTTACGGACGCGAAATAAAGACTGAGGCACCACTTCTCGATTGAAGTGTATTTTTTCTCGGTATCATTTAATAACCTGCTCAAGTAGAAGACTGCTTGCTCGAATCCCCTATCGTTTTCTTGTACTAAAACACATCTGATCGAATATTCTGCTGCTGATATATACAATCTTAGTCTTTTCCCTTTTCGAGGGGGGATTAAAACTGGACGTTGTATTAAATATTGTTTATTGCCTCGAAAGGCTCTTGTTGTTCCTTTCCCAGACAAAATTCTCTCCATCTCTCAGACGTAAGAGTGGGGAAAATGCTTCGAATTTCCCTGCTAAAATTGATATAAATCTTCTTAGGAAGTTTACTTGTCCCAAAAAAACGTTGCAACTCTTTCTTGTTTTCAGGAGGTTTTGCATCTAAGATTGCTTTGGATTTATTTCGATCCACCTCGATGCCTCTATTATGGATTAAGAATCCCAAGAAATTCCCAGCTTTTACTCCAAAAGCACATTTTAAAGGATTCATTTTTAAATTAAAATGTCTCACTCGCTCAAGGGCTTCGATTAGAGACTTTATATGTTCTTGATGAGTCTGGGCCTTGATCACAATATCTTCAATGTATATTTCCATTGATTTTCCAATAAGGTCATGAAAAATGTAGTTCATGGACCTTTGATAAGTAGCCACGGCATTTTTTAAGCCAAAAGGCATTACTACCCATTCGAAAGTGCTTATAACGCCTGGGCATCGAAACGCTGTTTTGTTTCTATCGCCCGTGGCTATTTTCAATTGGTAATAACCTGAGTAAGCATCCAGAAAAGATTAGAATTGAAATCGAGCTGCTGCATCAACCAGAGTGTTAGCCATCGGCATCAGATATTTGTCTTTTGGTGTAGCTTTGTTTAAGTCTCTGAAATCAATGCAAACTCGCACTTTCCCATTCTTTTTTATTACTGGGATGATGTTCGCCAACCATTCGACATATCTGGTTAGCCTAATGAATTTGGCTTCGACCAATTTTTCGATTTCCTCTTTAATCGCACTCATCAAATCAGGTGATAATCATCTCGGGGCTTGAATAATTGGCTTAAATCCAAGATTTATGGGCAACTCATGCCGAGCTATTGACATGTCTATTCCTGGAATTTCGTGATGAGCCCAAGCAAAACTATCTTTATAATTATGTAATATTTGGATTACTTCTTCTTTTTCGTTTCGTTCTATCTTTGAGCTAATATAAGTTAATCTAGGTTCTTCGAGTGTACTAAGATTAACCTCTTCTAATGGATCTTGAATATCCTGCCTGGTATCTTTATCAGGTTCTAGAATCCCCTCTTTGATTACATTTTCTACAGTTTGACTTTGTTGTTCGAAATTATAATCCTTATGTATATCATAATTCGAATCATTCTCTTCAATCAAATTAGCAGAATAATCATGCAAACTCATATTAAGTTTTTCGAGTATTAACTTCTTGAAAACATGGTCGATTACATTCAATTGTTTGGCATTATCCATAAATACGAATTAAAATATATTTTGATTAATCTTAATCTAAACTGGTTCCCCTTCGATTTGGGTACTCTCCTTCATCCCTCCTTCGGACTGGTCTTCGGGTCCTCCTTTCACTTCTGCTCTAACTTTTTCTTCGGCCTTTTAGATGGTCGGGAAAGGTGAAGCCTCTTTGTCCTTCACTTCGAGGTCTTCGACTTGATACCTAGCATTCACAATTTGTGTATCAACAAAATATGAGTTAGCTTCGGCCTTGACAAGTTCGAATTTGACACCATTCCAACATATTAGAAACTGATGCAAAGTCGAAGGCAAACAGTAATTTTGATGAATCCAATCTCTACCATGCATGCATTGAAGGATGAATTCGTTTTTACTACGAAAAATACAGAGTAAGAACTCATGGATCCTACTTTAATCCGACAAGGTAGGACTCCGAACACCTTCGTTGTTTGCCCTGAAAAACCATAAACTGCCACATCGGTAGCCACCAAGTCTTTCGAGGACTTTCCTAATGTAACTAAAGTGCTTTCGGGTAACACATTGGCGTTTGCTCCATTGTCTACTAATACTCTATTAACCTTAATACCCTCGATTTCAGCTTGAACATACAATGGCTTCATATGGTTATTATTGATTGTGGAGAGTTACCTCTTCCTGGAGCAGTCAATGCTTCTTGCTCCTTTTCCTCCTCGTCTAATTCGCCCTCTTTCGCAGCGAATTCTGCCGATAAGATTGTCACCATCTTACAGTCTTTTCCTTCTTCGAAATTCATAGCCCTTCGAATAGAGATTTCTTTCTCCTTAATTTCCACTTCATCCAGTGTATCGTCTAAAAGGATGTCCAGATCATCCCCCGATTCGAAATCTCCCTGATCATCTTCTCCTACTCCAGCATTCTTACCTTGAAGGTTCGTATCCTTCATTTGATCACTTAGATTGTCCAACTCTGTTTCAAAGTCGTCCTGATTCGACTTCCCCACTACCTTTGATTTCAGAATCCCTTTAGCAAGAGCCTCTTCCTCAATTCTCAAATTGGCGATAACTGCTTCTTCTTACATTTCCATCGCAACTGCGGCCCTCAAATAGGCTACTTGCTGGGCTATCGACTTCGCCCTGTTACCTCTACCACGTTCAAATTTTTTGCGATAATCATTCCATCTTGGATGATTATGTGGCAATCCTCTTCCCCCACGCCCTCAAAAATACCTCTGAGAGGGCATTGTGCCTGGTATTCTGTTGCCGAACTCTTATCTCGGCCTCTTATTCCAATTCTCTGCCTTTTGATATGTAAGGACCCAATTTGGATCATTTGGTATCACCTGCAACCTCACCAACTCGAAATGGAGAGCATCAACGCACTGGTTGCATAATGCTCTCTATAGTTTGGTCAAATTATTCACCACTTTCGCCAGAGTTTCGTAAATAGTTTCACACAGGGGCATTTAGAGCGCCTGTTTATATGTTCTCTCATCACTTTGCTTTTTCTTAAGCGGTTCGATTTCTGCCTGTTTTTCTTTCAGCTTTCCGTTGTGATCTAAGCCCAAAATCCTCCTTTCGGTTGAAGATAGGCTAATCAGATTTCTCTTGAGCTGTTTTTCCACAAAACGCCTGAAAATCTGGCATTGATCAGTGGTGTGCAGAGTATTCATGTGCCACCTACACATCCCCTCGAGCCCTTTATCCTTGACTTTGGGGAAAGTCAGGATTCCTTCATCAATCAAGCGGTTGAAAGTCCTGATCGCCACCTGGGTTTTGATAGTGACCTGAAAAGTAGAACATTCGAGCGTGTTAATTTCGAGATTCATAACCGGAAATGGATCTTCATCTATGTTAGTCTATTGAATATCAGGAAAAATGAGGTCTTTCGAGTCTATCTTTTCTTGAATCAGATTTCGAAATAAAATGGACTCAATTGTATCATGTGAAAATGCATTATGCCATTTACAATAAGGTTTTCCTTTTATTTCAGCTTTTGAAGGAACTCTGTGTTTTCCTTTAAATCTTAATTTCTTATTTGCGAGTAACCAATCAAAAATTTGTTCAGTCTTCGTTACATCAAAGGTGTAATTATTTTCTTTTTTAGTTTGTAATGAGCATGTGGCTACGCATTCTTTCTTTTGAGAGCTCCACATTGAGGGGGCCCTTTCACAAATTCTGCTAAGTCAACTTCATAGGCCTCCTCGAATACCCATGGAGTTCCTATTTTGAAGGCATTAAATCCTTGGTGTTTTCTATTACTTTCTTCTTTAAGCATATTTTCATATCTTATAGCACTTTCAGCCAAACTTCTAAAATCGGCAAAAGGCATACCTTCAAACCTTAGTCTATATTCGAAAGACATATTTTACTAGGCTAGTTGAACAAATTCAGTTTCAGGTAAATTGAGGTGACATTCGACTCTAGCCTTCTTAAATCGCGTGAGGAATTCTTCGACCGATTCCCCCACATTCTATCTAATTTTGGCGAGATCACTCATCGAGATCCCTGGATCTGTTCGAGTGAAATGACTTTGAAATTGGAACTGCATCTCGTCCCAATTATGTATAGAGTTTGGGGAAAAACTTATATACCAATTAAAGGCCGATCCTATTAATGAACTAGGAAAAGCCTTAGTTTAAGAAAATCTTGGTCTGAGGCTTCTTGACATTGGCAAGTAAACCTAGATAGATGTTCGAGGGCAGAAACATGATCATCTCCCCAAAATAAAGTAAAATCGGGGATCTTATAGTTTCGAGGAAAAGAAAAATTTCTATCTATCCAATCAGGATAGGGTTTTCCCGGAATCAACCTACGATTCCTTCGAAATTCAGGTCTGTACATCCTCTCGATGATCATTTCGATCTGATCATGGAAAGGATCAAGGAACTGTCCCCCAATGTTTCCTCCCATATGGGCATTGGGTACAGCTTGCCCCCTGCATATGGTACCTGGATATTATTCGAAAACGTGGGAATTCCTGGATTTATCGGTACGTTTGGGAAATTATTATTTCCCATAGGAAAAGGAGCGTTCGGAACTCCTGGATAGGCTGGTATTTGGCCCTGCCCCCCATGGTATTGCCCTTGGGTAAAACTTGGAGATGTTTTGAAATTACTAAAGTGGTTATTAGTGGGGTACCTTGCAGGCACTTGCCCATAGCCAACTGGTGGTGTAGGGAAATACGGCCTCGAAGGTTGTGACTGGAACTGATTCATATTCAAATTTTGAGGAGGATTCGAAGAAGGACGTATGTTTTGAGTAACATTTTGCTGTCCATTCCCGTTTGCCCCCCAATCATGGATAGGTTAAGAAAATTGTGTTCATTTATAGGGGAGATATTCGAGGTTTGACCGATTTCGAAACAATTATTCTTATTTTTATTTTCTCTAGGGTAACCTGGTGGTAGTTCTCCTGACACTAGTCTGAGTCCTATGTTCGACTGACACTAATTGAGATACTTTTTCCACTAGAATGTTATGCCGGTTAATTAAAGGTCTGAGTGTCGACACTACCTGAGCATTTATCATACCCGAAAATGCATCACAAGTTTGATTAAAAATCTCCCCTAATTCTGTTATCACTCGAGTAACCTCTCGAGCGAGGCCTTCTCGAGCACTTACAGCAATATCTTGGACTATTGCTGTAAATATGCGAGCAGACTCTTGAGCCAATGCTCGATATTGATCATTGAATTCTCTTCGCTGATCTTCTCGAGCGCTTACCAGAGTTTGCTTCATAACTCGAACAAACGGTTCGTACATTTTATCAGCCCTAACCTTGTGTTTCGAGATAGGTTGGGTGTCTAGATCATCGCCGAGTTCATCTCTGGCGGAATCTTTAGACATTTTATATCCTTAAATCGGAAGTTAGTTATGCAAAAACAACTCCCACCGTGGTCTCCAAAAAATTGTTTCAAGATTAAAAACAAACTAGACTAGGGAAGGATTTCGAATGGTTGATCCAATCCCCTTGATAATTCACAACTTAGAATTATCTATTAACCCCTGCTTATATATGCTTATGGTGGTTTAAGACCTTTAATTGCTTTCGATACGCAGTTCGTATAATAACTTAAAAAGGATACACTAAAATTCAAGCAATTAATCAACACTTAAAAGCTTAAATAGAAATATACCTCCATAAATTCTTCGGTTACAAGAACAGAATGGTCGAATACAAAGCTGCTGTCACGTTACTTTACACTGCTAACTATTGATAGGGTGTGAATTTACATGTTTTAGAGCCTCATATTTATTGGATTTATATTGGTTTATGCATGATTTATACCACATTTGCGTTTAATTTGTGTGCTTATTGAGTAAAGGTGGAAAATCACTACAATAGAGGAATAATGCGTGCAAACACAGAATTTATGTATATTTTGAGGTAGAATTTGAGGAAGTTTCCTTCAACAAAGTTGTAGATCTATGTCTTAGCTTCAATTTGGAACTTGAAGCATCCAAATTGGAGGTCTATAGAGATAATTATGAAGGAAATACGATTGCTGCGCCGAACAGAGAAGTACATGTGCCAGGATACGCCCCAGCGCCCTCCTAGTCATGCCTAGGCATGGATAGTCCGAATGTTACTCCTTTTCAGCCTAAATTCTAGCATTATATGATGGGTAAGAATCACGTTTGGCCATAATTCAGCACATGTGTTGAGGGGTTGTCATAAGTGTGTTTCTTGGTAGATTTACTTTATGGGCGCCAAATCAGAAACAACCTCCATGTTGAAACGTAATTTAGGTATACTTAGTGACCGAATTGGACAAAATGTTCTTCTGGAAAGTTGTAGATCTATGTTTTATCGGAACATGGAGACTTGAATCATCTAATTTGGAGATCTGTGGAGAAGTTTATGAGGAAAATACTAAGACTGCACTGGAAAGCAAGAAAATGGCAACATGCATGTGTTTTGTTGAAGTTTTCACATGGTTATGCTTGGTGGAATTCTTAAGGGCCGAAAGTTCAGCATTTTTTTGTTGGTTGGAATCTTAAAAGTCAAACTTTAAGCATCACCTTAGGTGGAATTCTCATTGGGGAACTTTAATGGGAATTCTTAATGCATACTTTAGTGGAATTTTGGCTATAAAAGGAGGGGGGAACCCATACTCTTCATCATTCACTATCAATTCCAGATTCTTGGAGGAGAGGGGGGTAGCCCCTAATCTGATTTCTCCACCATTCATCACCATTCTTCATCACTCTTGGAGGGGAAAACTAGAGGAAGGAAAAGAGCTTGGGGATTGAAGGCTCAACTTCAAGATCCATCATCATTCACCATTTAGGGAGTTTTTAAGAGCTTTTCATTTCATTTATGTCTATGAATATTCCTCTTATGTCTTTTATGCTTTCAATTATGAACTAAATTCGTAAGACTAGGGCCATGTAAGGCCAAATTGTGATATATGCTTACAATAGATGATTGTTGAGGTTGTTCTTATATTGTTATGTGATGTGAATTGTGTTTTTGTCTATCTTGCATATACTTGATCACTATATGTTAGAATCTTATGCCTAGGTTAATATTTCGGGAGAAAATTGACTTAGGGTGCAAGAAATTCACATCATGACCCGCAACTAATGAGGAATTGCCCTAGACATAGGTAAAGATTCCCGGGTGAAGTCGTTCGATTCAAATCGAGTGAACTCTAGTACATTAATGCATGTTTAGTGGTTAGATTTCCGGATAGGGATATTTGGGAAATCACGATCTAAGTATAGGAGTTTATACGCGAGATATCGGTTATTCTCTACCTTAGGAGTTTTCACCATAACAATATAAGAGTAATTCTACAACAAGAGCCTTTATAAGTATATTTGATCAATTTGGACCTAGCATGTGCCTTAGTCTCCCTTTATAATTGGTTTTAATTCATTTGCATAACCTTGTTCTTATTGTACACGTTTTTACATTTAAGTTACTTTTATTGTAGTTGTTTTTTTTTATAAAATCATAAACTAGAATTCAAGTCTCCGTGGTTCGACAACCTGGACTTTTCGTCCACATTTATTACTACACACGACTAGTGCACTTGCTATCATAGCACGTTAGCTTTTAGCGTGTCAACTATTAATTCTATAACTAAACTAAGCCTAATTACGCCTAAAGATGACTAAGATTACGACTAATGAAAGAAAATTACAGAGTTTGTCTGAGTGTGTTTTTTCTGATGCCCCTTCTTTCTTTCTTTTCACGCATATATACTCCCCACTACTCTTTTTCGGTTTCTTTGCAACCTCCACGTCTTTAACTCCTTCTGAAACCGCTTTTAACTCCTCCTTCAAATTTCTTTGATTTTAGCGCCTATTTTCAGGTATTAGGTTGATTACGGGTCTTTGGATTTGTTTCTATTGGGCTTCCATTACATTTGGCTCATACTCTCTTTTCCTAATACCCATATATTCCGATTTTGGACCTCTATAAATACAGGTCCATCCTTTTTATCCAAGGCCTCCCTCATTGGACTCTATTCGAATATCAGCCCAATTTGATTATAATTTTAGGTGTAAACATACTTTTTTAAAAAAATAGAATTGTCAACCCCATAATTTTTTAAAATAAAATTGTCAAAACCATACTTTCAAAACGTAATACATGGATTAAAAGCTCGCGAAATATGAAACATTCAAGTTAATAGAATTAATTATTATAGATTTAAAACTCTTCAATGTTTCCTCAAAACCTTTTTTTTAGTTTCCTAGTTCCTAGTGATTAAAACTGATATTTATAGTTACTTACTTATGAATTCTTGGTATTACCTGTTTTTAAAAATTTAATGGTAGATCGCAGATGATAACATTACTGTAGAATCTATGTAACATATACGATTCTACTTATTAAAGTGTTATACGAAATTGAACTTAGTTATTATTTTGCTAATTGCAAATTAGATACCCGCGTTGTATAATTACTTTGAATATTAAAATCACGAAACTATAAAAATCGATGAACATATTTAAAAAGATTAAATTTGCAATGAAATTCTCAAAGGGCGAGTTGATAGTTTGGATTAGGAATGGTATAATTATTTGTCATGTAAAATTCGTGTTCAGTAGCTATAATGAAACTCGGAATAAACCTAAGACCACATACTCCATCCATCATTAATTGGATTGTTTTCATGGTTGCACATTTACCATAACATCCTTAATATTTTATAGAGAATTATATCTATTATTTTCAACTGTTATTCCTCATCTTAAACACATACAAAAACCCTCGTTTGTCATTCCTAAGTCACATAAAGAGGAAGCACGACGTGAGCGAATGCGAAAGGAAGACGTCAAAATTTAAAAATTCTTTAGAGCGGTGGCGCCTTACAACATATATTAATAAATAAAAATCAAAATTATTATTATAATTATTGCACCAAAAGATGTTGAAAATATTTTATTTGATAAATTGAAGTTAAAACAATCATATTTTAACTTGAATCTTGTAAATAATTCGATAAGATTGCCTCTCTTAGTAGAACTAAAAAATTATAGGCATGATAAAATTTGAAAATATAAAGTTATTAAAAAAAATTTAATCGTTCAATGTTCAAACATTACATTTTACACTTTTTGCATTTCTACAAAATGTACATGCATTGTTTTATATTTTCTTATTTTACTAGTATTTTTCTACTCATTTTCACCAATAATAGAATTTTCCATTTAATGTATGAAGTATAAACTAACAGTGACGAAATCTTCTCATTTCTTGAATTGTGATTTATAAATTATTAGTAACAGTTTTAAGAATTTTTAAATCGATATAGAATGAAATTTCTGCTCTTAAATCGTCAGAGCGTGCTCGTAGCACTGAAGCATCAACCATGTGTCTAAGATTATGTGATCTAGTTATCTTCTACATTAACATCCATCTAGGGAGGGATATAAACGGGGGGAAAGTTGAGAAGTCTCTTGAATGTTGGGAGCTATTCTATAATTGTATGATGTAGACAACCATATGAACAAATTGTATCTTCATGATCAGAAACTTGTTTTGTATTAATGTATGTATATATTTGGATCAGTCTGCCAAAATTACTGAAAATGGGTCGGTATCATGGTTCGCTGGAACAGTCGCGGTGGTTGTCACGGACATCACCGTTCCAATTCCATTGCAATGTCGCAGAACGGTCACTTTTTTGGCTTAAATTGCTCAAAACATTTAGAAAAAAATTCTAAAAATATTCTTATTAAATAAATATTGTATTAAATGTTTAACTTGTCTAATTCAAAGATTTTGAACTTGTCTAATTCAAAGATTTTGAACACCAAAAACAAATAAGATGTTGGAATGCACTAGTGCTATTATAATCTGAAATAATGGCACATAATTCTTGCAATTTGTATCACTTAAAAAGTACTTTGCGCATAGAAATATTTGAATTAGAGTTAATATCACCTTACAAGTATATCACTAATAAATTAAATATTAAGTTCGACTATTGAAACTATCGGTAATGCTCCCAATATAACAACAATATCCATATGAGCAATTAGTTTTTTTTTTTTTTTGGTAAGGCAATTAGGTTCAAAATTAGACTCACAATCTCGCATAATATTCTTAGTCTAAATTTAAGTAATTTTCAGTCTAATACTAAATTTAAGCTATTTACCTTCAGTGAATATTCTTTTAAATCATTTTCCTTTATTTCCATTTTAATTTTAAGTTTTCCTTATTTTATTCCTTTTCCTTTTTTACCCGTTTAACTTTGGCAGATTCTTTCTTATTTCCATTTTAGTTTTAAGTTTTCCTTATTTTATTCCTTTTCCTATTTCCCTTTTAACTTTGGTCGGCTCACTCTAGAAACAGAAACAAAAAAGAAAGCGATAATTATGCAAAGCAAAAAAAAAACTGGCCACATCTTTCTTCTTCACCGCCTTCCCTTTTCACCTTCCATCATTTCCATGTCTTACAGGCACCGTCGATCACAGACTGAAGCTATCTTCTTCCGTTCCAGCCGTTCCATGGCCGCGAAATCACAGGAACAGCCGAGTCTCAACCTAATGTCGCCTGTCCCGCCGTTTTTCGGCCGTTCCACCAAGTTTCACGTACACAAACGAAATGTCATGGAACTTTGGAACGGCGTGGGCCGTTCAGATTTCCCGGCGTTCCAGCGAACCATGTTGGCAAGTGATGCTCAAGCATGTTTGGCGAGAGGCAAATCAAATGGCGGATGCAATAGCAAATAATGGTCTCAACTATGACTTACAAGTTTTGACCTCCCCATCCGAGCAGATCCAAGACTGCTTAGAAGTGATGAAGCTGGCCTTACTTGGCCTCGTTACATGATTATAGACCCAGGTCTGTCGAGCTAAATTGTTAGGGTAGTACCCCTCCCTCACATTCAAAAAAAAAAAAAAAGCCAAAGTGATTGGCATGGTACAAGAAAAGGAAAAGTTAGGAACATATGGGGATAACTAGGGATGGCAACGGGGCGTGTATGAGCCGAGTATAGCAAGACTCAGGACCCGCCCCGTTAAGGAATTTTCATACCCGGACCTGCCCCAGACCCGGTCATTACCCGCCCCGCCCAAGACCCGGCGGGTACTCGGTGAGTCCGGGTCCCACCCGTGAGACCTGGTTGATTTATATTTTTTGACTTTTTTTTGCCTATCTTGTTGTCACAAATGCATTCAAAACAAATAAATGATACGAATACAAACTATGATGCACGGATACGAATACAAGGATACGGGTACGATACGATAAGGATACGAAATACAGCAAACTTCAAAATTATAGGATACGATACGTTGAGGATACGAATACATATATATATATATATGTATTTATAATATTTAAAAATAAATTAGAGTCAGTATGTTCATTAACACAAATAAAAGTGCAATACTAACATATGCTCATTGTTTATAAGTTCAAAAAATTTCGAAGGAAACCATAATATTTTATCATTTGCGGCAGTATAAGAATGTCATTTCATTGATACCAACATTTACCTTCTTATCCAATTTTTTTGGTAATAAAGTGTAAATGATAGATTTCTCGTGGAGTAAGAGAAGAAAAAATATATTAAGAAGTGAAAGCGAAACGGTTTTTTGCTTCTTTAAATTTCTATATTGTTTGTTTAACCTTTTAATGTACGGTGAAAGTCATTATTATTTTCGTATTATAACCTATAAAGTATTATATAATATTCAAAAATACTATGTCTGATATTCAAGGCGTATCAGATACTTCAAATTTTGTAAGGGATACGGCATCCGGAAGTATCGAATATGGTATCCGAAATTTCCTTTTTTATTTAATTATTGGATATGTAAAAAGGGTATCCGGTACTTATCCGACTGGTATCCACAGAGTATCGTATCCGATACGAGTACGATACTACAATTGTCCAATTTTAGGAGTATCCGTGCATCATAGCTACAAGGCATCCGGTACTTAAGAATGAGAAGTGGGTTTTGAGTTACTTTGGATTTTAATTAATTAACTTTTTTTGTTTATCCAGTTAAGGTTGTAAGGTAAGTTGTTTTTGCAAATAGCACTTTTTTGGATACAATTTATAAATACTAATAAGTTTTAATAATAATTAGATATAAAATTAAAAAATAATATAATTTCATAAAGAAGACATTGCCTTGCCTAAAATCCTGTTTTCAACATCTTTTTAGGTTCATATCACGATTGTTCCTTGTTAACTTGAAAAGGAAGTTGAGGTAATACTCTTTTCTCTGCCTTAAATCTCGAAATGGAAGGCTTTCGATTATTCTTGTCTGTGATACAACCTGGATTATTTTTCTATTGTCTGGGGGGAGAAAATAATCTGTTTTAGCAGTGTACCAAATTTGTGTTTTGACATTTACGGCGAGTGTTTGTTCGTTACAGGATTGCCAACCGGGTTTATGATAGAGCTATGAACTATTCAGGATTAAATATCATCAAACTATTCTTGATGATATTTTGCTTCTATTGAACACCATCAAAGCCCCTGGCCTTCTATTGATGATATTATGCTGGGCTTTATTTCATAAATTCTTAAAAATTGTCTTTGAGGTTCGTGTTAAGAACATGGTTTGCAATCGCGCCGGGATCGCGGCCGTCGCGCCCGCGCCGGAACGGGAACGGCCATCGCCGTTCCATCGTTCCAGGCTAAAGCGGGGGTGGTTGTGCCGCGGCTGTGGAGCGGCGCTATCGCAGCGGGACATGCGAAATACCGGAAGGAACGGGGACAGGCGAAATACCGAACGGATCGGCTGCGTTGGTTTTAATTATGACCAAAATCACCTTAATTAACTTACTAATGGCATATTAGCTAATTCCAAAAGTACTAAATTCAATTTTTATAATAAGGAATGGATTATAATTGAATTATCTTTTTTCCTTTTATTATAATATAAAAGAACATTAATTGAGTTCGAATTATGTTTGACTTGATTAAAGGTTGTTGAGCACCGTTAAGTTACAATTTACAAGCTCGAACAGAAATTATGAAGCCCGATTATAATTTAAACAAGTATGAAAGACACTTGTTCGACTCGATTTGACTCGTTTATAGTCTTAGAGCCAACTAATATGCTGATAACTGGCTTAGATCTGATATTGACGAATTTGTACCACCTCGTCACTCTACTTGGTATTAGTAGAAATTTGGAATTTAGTAAGTTTTTTAAATGACCCAGTTTGCCATGTAACTTATATGTTAATTTTTCCTTCGTTTCATCCTTGAATCTTGAATAGAATCACTTTTGTGATTTCCATAATAATACTTTATATGTTGTCATCTTTTACTAACTTGTGTCTTCTTGTTTTAATATATACTTAAGTTCAAGTTTCAAAAGTAACATAACATACTATTAAGATTTAAGAATGTTAGCATAATAGACTCTTATGGTGATATTGACTAATTCAAATAGTATAATAGTTGTAAAAACTTTTTCCAATTTTTTAAAGTAATTTTAGCCAAAAAAATTGCGGAACGGCTGCGACCATTCCGCGACGGTGCAATGGAACTGGAACGGTGAGCTCCGCGATAGCCACCGCAACCGCGACTGCGAACCATGGTTAAGAATAATTCTTACAAACCTTTATGCATCTTTTGAGGATTTTTGAGGTATTGCAGACTAACAATGTTTTGACCAAATTGATACATAGTGTTTTCTGGAGATAGTTCATTATTTTTATTTTATGAAGCATCATTGTAGATGGAATGTTGATGAAATGCATTCGATGTAAAACTTTTTATTTACGTCAATGTTTTATCTGTGTACTGCATTATTGTGTCCATGCATAAGAAAGAATTGTATTGTAAAACTGTGAACTAATTTCTTATACAGATTTATCATTTGTGAGGACAATCAAATTCTTTGTCAGAGAAATGAAATTCTTAAGTACCTATCCAAATTTTAGTTTAGTAAGATTGTTGTATGCATGGTTCGCCGAAACGTCGCGAAAGCGACCGGAACGGGAACAGCCCCCGGCGTTCCAAAGTTCCATGTCATCTCGTTTTTGTGCTCGGAACGCGGTGAAACAGCCGAAAAATGGCGATACGGGCTTGTTAAGGTTGTGACGCAGCTGTTCAGGCGTTTTTCGGCGACGGAATGGCTGGAACAACGACGAGCAATATTGAATTATTCAATAAAAAATGGATTCTTACTGTGTCACCATTAAAGCTAATAAGCTACTACCCGTAAACATCAATGGAGGTGATAATGGTTTTTGGGGAGAAAAAATTAGAGGGAGTTGACTTTTGGAAGAATTATGGTGAAAAAAAGACAAGAAATTTGAAGCATCCTCCAGTTGCATTCTCTATTCGCACTCGTGAATCTGTAATGATGAAAGAGAAAAGAAAGACAAGAAAGGAAAGAGAGAAGAAAAACATGAATTATTTGCAGGAAAGAAAAGAGGAAAAGACAAAAAAAAAAGATCTAATTATTTACCAATTATAATTTTTTTAGGATTTTTTTTTTATAATTTTTGAGCAATTTAAGGTAAAAAATTATGGAACGTCCGTGACCGTTCCGCGACATTGCCATGGAACTGGAACGGTCGTCTCCGCGACAATCACCGCGACCGTTCCGGCGAACCATGCTTGCCAAGGTAAGGCTAATTCATCTCGTATCCGAGTGATAATATCAAAATGTCGATGCGAGAATGTCCCTTCCTGAATATTTGCGATGGCTTCGACACAGTCGGATTCGAGTGTGATCTTCATTTTCCTTTGAGCCTAAGCAAAAATAGACCCCGGAGTATGGCTCTCAATTCCACTTCTAAGATTGACAAAGTACACCTGATACTTCCACTGAAGCCACCCTACCCATGTCCCAATTCATCTCGTAGAACCCCGCCTATACTTGCATTTCCAGTTAGGTTGTCATGTCCCCCAATAATAGCGGCATCCACATTGATCTTCCACATTCCTATCCCGTGACGCTGCCAGCCTATGTATCGAAGTTCTTTTAGCCTATGTATCGAAGTTAATTAATTATTTCCGGATCATCTCCCTCAATGTGCTGGGCCTCCAAGGTTCTTGTGCGAACATATTCAACGTCTACGTGGGGGGTAGTAAGATCCTCTGCATGAATCGCATCGTTTCGTCCCTACCACACAACATTCAAAGTTTCAGTAAACAAAATATTCCACTTAACGCCCCACTCATACTTACATGGCTTTGCTTGTAGATTCCGTTCAATCCACTCGGATAGAATGAGCAAGAAGAACACTTGCTGCTGGTTTGGTTTGAGGAGTTTTCGACACAACGTTGAGGTCCAATCACAATCCCGTAGCGCATGCAAAGTCGTCTCTTCTTGCCCGCAAAAGGTAAGACACGGATTATTCATAATTTTTTGGCGAGGGAGATTTCCATTGGTAAGAATTATTTTTTTTTTCAGTGAAACAAATATTACAACCTACTAAATATCATTCAACAATAATTCTTCCAACTCCCTCGGAGCCTCCTGCAAAACGTTCATCCCTTGATGTTTGTGCCCCATTTTGGCTAGAGCATCCACGCACATATTCCCCGCGCGCTTGATATGCCTAAGTACGGTATCCCATGGTTTGTGAAGAAAAGTTCTACAATCTTCAATAATCGCCCCTAAAGGGTGGATTTTCGTGTTTGCTTCTTGAATTAGATTGAGGACCACCTCCGAATCCGTCGCAATCTCTATTCTCCGGTAGCGTCTCTCCCATGCTAATTTAAGTCCTTCCCTAATTGCTATTAACTCAGCTTCGTTTATTGTATGTTCCCCTAAATTCCAACAGAATCCAATACACCACTCCCCTTTGTGGTCCCACACTAGACCTCCGGCTGTAGCATTTTTGGTGTGATTAAAGAAGCTCCCATCCGTATTGAGTTTGTGCCACCCCACACACGGTTTCCTCCACATGTAGCTCAAGCTTTCTTCCCCTTCACTTTTCCTTAGACATTGGAACGCTTTCTCTAGATCAAGAATCATGAACTGTATTTTAGGGATGATCTCCCTTAGGCCCGTCTGTGTGTTCTCAAACACGAAGGAGTTCCTCATTCCCCATAGCTCCCATAATGTTGCTAGGAACACATTTAACCAATGTGCACGTGGTACAATGATATTCCCGAACTTCTCCTTAAAATTCATCTTAATCCATTTGTCGACCGGAAGATTTAGAAAGCCCAAAATTTGAGTCGGTTGAATGATGAATTCCCATACCCGTTTAGATTCTCGGCAGTCCCTAAGAGTGTGCGTGATGTCCTCAATCTGATGACCACATCTTTAGCAATGACTCGAGTCCGAGATGTGCCTATACTCCCTGAATTGATTTGTGGCTAGACTGTTATGTTGAGTTAGCCATAAGAACATCTTCATTTTGATGGGACATTTTAATTTCCAAATCCACATCCATGTGCTATCCGTAGTGTTTACCGTCTCCCTTTGTCGAACAATCGTGTCATACGCGGATTTGCAAGAGAACTTCCCATTATTAGTTCCCCACCAAACATAAACATCTTTGTTTTCCGTCCCTAAGGGTCTAAGCATTTCCAAGATTTGCTTGGTTTTGTGCTCCGGTAATGGGGTCTTGATTTATGTAACGCCCATTCTCCTTTATCATCCATGATGTCCGACACTTTCCAGTGAACCTCTTCATCCAAAATAGCATCACTCACACTCTCACAAAGTGTCTCATTTCCCACCCATCTATCGAACCACAAAGATACTTTCTCCCCGTCACCAATGCGCCAACGAATGTTCTCTTCCACCATTTTGATACTTTTAACGATCCCTTTCCAATGTGCTGAGTCATACGATTTGGGCTCACACTCAAGAATCTCCGACTTACGCCCATACTTCCACCTGTAGAGATCTCCTCAAATCGTTTTCTCTTGTTGCAACAATTTCCAACCAATTTTAGCCAACAAAGAGGCATTAGTTTCTCGTGTCGTGCGAATGCCAAGTCCCCCATTCTCTTTCCTTTTGACCACTGAATCCCATTTCACAAGATGAAGTTTCATCGGGTTCGCACTCGTAGCCCAAAGAAATGCTCTATTAACCCGATCAAGATTATTGCACGTGCCTTGGGGTAGCCATGTGCTTTGCATGGCATGGACCGGGAGGGCTGCGAGAACCGATTTTACCAAAGTCACACGTCCCTCCATATCTAAAAGTTTCTCTTTACAGGTGTTTAGCCGGGATTGTACCTTATCCAAAAGCTCCCTGAAGAGTCTAGGCGAGATACAATCATGAACAATGGGCACCCCTAAGTATTTACCCAGATTCTCCGTACATCCAATCCCCAATTCCATTGTTATGCATCTCCTAGCCCTTCGCTTGGTACAATGCGCAAAGAAGATTTTCGATTTGGTGTTATTTATCACAAGACCCGAAGCATTACAAAAATCCTTCATCACCTCCTTAATTACAGCCATATTAGCCCTTGTCGCTCTTGCAAGCAAAATGAGATCATCTGCGAAGAACATATGCGAAAAGTGTGGTCCTCCTTTGCATGCCGGGATGTGATCCTATTTTCTCTTTGTGACAACCTCCTCGATGCAATACGCAAGACGTTCCATGCAAACAATGAATAAATATGGGGATAAGGGGTCTCCTTGTCTCAATCCGCACGGCATGTGAAATTCTGGAAGGGGCTTACCATTCCACAGTACCCTTGGTTTTGAGCTTTTGAGACAAAACATAATAAGCGCAATAACCGAACTAGGAAATTGAAAGAATTCGAGTGTCTCTTACACAAACTTCCATTTCAATTTATCGTATGCCTTCTCAAGATCAATCTTGATGATGATCCCCCCTTTGCGACATTTCATCCGCCTAAACCCGTGAACCAACTCTTGGATCACAAGTATATTGTCGTGTGTATTTCTCCCCGCAATGAAACTTGATTGATTTGGGGATACTAATTCATTCATCATTCCCTTAAGCCTCATGGTGAGTGTCTTAGTGATTATTTTGTACATGACATTGCACAAAGAAATAGGCCGAAATTGGGACACAAGAGTCGAGCTCTCAACTTTAGGGATCAAGCAGATAAGAGTATCCCCCACAACCTCCTCAAACCATCCAGTAAGAAAGGCCCTTCTAACAAAGTCACAAATAGAATCTCCCACAATGTTCCAAAATTTTTGGTACACAAACGCGTGACATCCATCGGGTCCGGGAGCTTTATGTGGTCCAAGCGATTTCACCACATCAAAGACTTCGGTGTTGGATGGAATCCGGCTCAAAAAAAATTTTTATTCGTGACTAAGCTGCCTTTGGAAAATGTTGAGAGGAAGGAGACCATCCCTACTCTCATTAGAAACGAACAAGTTGCTAAAATAATTAAAAACATGATTTTTGATCACGTCCTCATCCGAGCACCAACTTCCATCAATCCTTAACACCGAGATTTTATTTCTTCGGCGTCGAACAATAGTTGTCGCATGGAAGAACCGGGTGTTGTCATCCTCCAACTTCAACCATTGCACCCGAGATTTTTGGAACCACAAAGCCTCTTCTTGTTTAAGTGTGGTGTTGAGCTCCAAAATCAGCTCCCGTTCCAAAACCACAAAATGTTCATTCTCATGGTTTGATAAGCTCCTTTGTATTCCCCGGATACGCGCCTTGAGCTCCTTCTTCCGGTTGAAAATATTTCCGAAAACATCCTTGTTCCAAGTCCTCATAGCTTTAGGAAGCTTGTGGACGGCCTCAACAGCCAAGTCGGACTCTTGCCACACACACGTAGGATGAGAAACCCAAGCAAGTTCAAATCTAAAAAGCTTATCTCCTTTCCGGCTACTCGTCATTCCATCACCACAAGTTACGATGGGGTTGTGATCCGACGATGTTCGGGGCAGATGAAGGACGATGGCTTCGGGAAAATGCATTCTCCACTCCTGATTTGCCAGCAATCTATCCAGCCTCTCGCTGATAGTAGCAATACCCATAGATGACTGATGCCAGGTGAATCGAGGACCTTGAAACCCCAAATCAATAAGCCCACAAGTGTTTATCATGTTATTAAATCTCGTACATCTCGCTAAATTGGCCAAACGCCCCCCTCTCTTCTCATGGGTTGCCACCACATTGTTAAAATCCCCCGTCACTAGCCATGGGGAGGTGACATAGGAACTCATACTCTCAAGGTTCCTCCAAAGTTCTTCTCGAGTCCCGGGCCTCGGGCTCCCATAACACCCCGAAACAAGACAGCTATTACCAAACTGTGGTACAATAACGGCGTGGATGGCTTGCGAAGTTGTCTGGATTATCTCAACTTCAATGACTTACGCATCCCAGAGCATCCAAATGCCCCCCCTCATACCAATTGTCGGAGCCCGACACACTCCGAAAAACCCTAGGTGGGAAGAAATATGCTCGGCTCTATCCTCGAAAACCCTAGTTTCCAAAATGAAAACAACGTTAGGTTTATGCTCCCTCACAAACTCTCTAAGATTATTCCAAAATTCGGCTGATCCAGCACCACGACAATTCCGAGTCAAGACCCTCATTGGATTAATAAAAAGGTCAGGGAGTGTAATGGCTTGCTCAAGCACAAGGCCCCTCATCGCGTGTTGAATTTGGGTCATCAACACATTCCATATCCATGTCTGCCTCTCCTGCTCCATTAGGCTTAGCTCCATGGTCAGCTCTAAAATCCGGTTCCGTTGTCCTATTGCACAGTCGTATCCCCCCACCGTCTATAATTGCCATAATATTGGGTTGATCTCCATTAGACTTACCCATTTGCAGTTCAGGGCCACTTGAGTGAAGTAGAGAGGACGTCTCATGGTTTCCCGCCTGAAGAAGTACCCTATTTCCGGAAACACGAACCTGTCTTCCTCCAGGACCACCTCCATGAGTCTGTGTGAGAGATTCTGTTGCATTTATCTCTAAGATAGGCGACACACTAGACAATTTTCCAGGAAGGGTTTCACCAGAATTCCCCTTGGCTCCCCCAGCAACGTCTCTTGAGTTAGGGTTTGGTGCAACATGTGACTCCTTACGTGTCGAGCCACTACTGGCTATGTCTGGATTTTTAATAAAGTCTCCTAATACCTTTGACCACCTATAGTAGAGTTTGTCTTATTGGTGGAATCAGCCTTATAACCCCGGTTCCCCATAAATAGTTTTTTAAGGTTGCTGCCGGTGGGGGCCTTTTTCAAACTATTTGTCCCTTTATCCGAATTTTGCATAGTATGGCTGTCAACTCCTGCCACAAAGGTGTTGTCCTCACTCAAAACATTAAATGAGTTGTACTGGCTTGGGCTATTTCTGCTGCCACTCTCCTTAAGTTGGTAGGTAGGGTTTTTGGCTTTATTCTGGCTGATGTGTACCCAATCACCAAACAGCTCCTCCCTAGTAACCGTTGAGCTTGGCGTCTCCTCCGGCTGGGCTCCAGCAACCCTATGTTCTTTGACATCCGGTTCCACTGGTTTCATCGGGCAATCTTCTTTCCTGTGTCCCACACGTCCGCATGTGAAGCATATTTTGGGGAGGTTTTCATAGGCGAGTTTATACATCTTCCCATTGATATCTATCACTCCTTGCAAGGGTTTCCCAAGATCGATTTGAACATAAATCCTTGCAAAACGTCCTCTGGTAACCCAATATGTGTTTGGATCCACCTTAATGGGAACCCCAAGCCCAGACGCCATGGCATACAGAATCTCCTCTTGGTAATATTCGACTGGTAGCTCTAGGACTCTCACCCATGAGGCTGCTGTGGTGTCCTTATCCATGGAGGGTCGAACTTCTGGAAACCATTTCCTTACGCCTATGTACTGGCTGAAAACCATCCACGGGCCTTCCGTAAGGATGTGTTCGACTTTTTCAGTGTCATCAAGTTTTAGCATGAAGCAACCATAGCCTAAATCCAAAAATTCATAGTCTCCGTTGAGATTCCACATGACGTTCAGCTTGGCTGTGAGAATATTGTAGTGAATGCTTCTTCCAATAATTTTTAGTATCAGCGCTTCATGCCATGATCTCTGGATGGATTTCATGTATGCGTCCTTCAAAATGATCTTTGTGATAGACTGAGTTTGAGATTGTGGTAAGATTTCAACGCAGTCTAAGTTCAGCATGGAATCTCTGTCAAACTTAACGTCATCACGTCGTTCCTTGTGGCGCTTTCCTTCTAGGGTTTGTAGGTATGTCTTCTTACCCGCTGGGTTTTCCGTCGTGCCCTGGGTATTAGCATGTGGTTCATTCATATGGGTGTCCATACATTCAATAGTAGATGTTTTGACCTTTTTCAGTGATCTATCCCCTGGATCAAGGGCATGGGATGGAGGCGCAGTAGGGTTTGACATAAAGGTGACAGCACAGGGGGAAAGGTAGAGAGAAAATGCTCTAGAGCCCATTGGTAAGAATTATGTCATGTGTTACGAGTCATAGAAAAAATTTGCACCTATACGCAAGAATTAAGTCCTCTAACGAAAACAAAATGCGTTAATTTACTTTACGGTCCTTTATGTTTCAGGTTATCCCCATATGGTCCCAACGTTTCCTTTTCTTGTACCATGCCAATCACTTTGGCGGTTTGGCCATGTTCTACAATTCGTAATTTGTTATGATAAAATTTATATAAATAATTTGGGGGAGTATTTTCTTTTAAATAGAATTGTCAAACCCATAATTTTTTAAAATAGAATTGTCAAAATCATACTTTCAGAACGAAATACATGGATTAAAAGCTCGCAAATATTGAACAACATTTCTTCTTCAGTTAATAGAATTAATTATAGTTTTGAAATTCTTCAATTTCTCCTAAAAAATTTACATTACTATAGAATCTATGTAACATATACGATTCTACTTATTAAAGTGTTATACTAAGTTGAACTTAGTTACGATTTTGCTAATTGCAGTTTAGATACCTGCGTTATATAATTACTTTGAATATTAAAATCATGAAACTATAAAATCAATGAACGTATTTAAAGAAATTAAATTTACAAAGACATTCTCAAAGGGCGAGTTAGTAGTTTGGATTAGGAGTGGTATAATTATTTGTCATGTAATATCCGTGTTCAGTGGTTATGATGAAATCCAAAATAATCCAAAGACCACGTACTCTATTCATCATTAAGTGGATTGTTTTCATGGTTGCGCATTTACCATAATATCCTTAATATTTTATAGAAAATTATATCTACTATATTCAACCATTATTCCTCATCTTAAACACATATAAGAAACCTCGTTTGTCTTTCCTAAGTCACATAGAGAGGAAGCACGACGTGAACGAATGCGAATTGGGGACGTCAAAATCTAAAAATACTTTAGAGCGGGGCGCCTTACAGCATATATTATTAAATCGAAAACAAAATTATAATTAAAATTATTGCACCAAAACATGTTGAAAATATTTTATGTGATAAATTGAATTAAAACAATCATTTTTTAATTTGAATCTTGAAAATAATTCAATAAGATTGCCTCTCTTAGTAGAATTAAAAACTTTTAGGTATGATAAAATTCAAAAATATAAAAACATTACATTTTACACCTTTTGCATTTCTAGAAAATGTACATGTATTGTTTTATATTTTCTTATTTTACTAGAACTTTTTTCTACTCATTTTCACCAATAAAAGAATTAATGTATGAAGTATAAAATAACACTGAAAAAATCTTCTTATTTCTTGAATAAATTTTTAATAAGAGTTTTAAGGATTTTTATATCGATACAGAGTGAAATTTCTGCTCTTAAATCGTTAGAGCGTGCTCGGAGCGCCGAAGCATCAATCATGTGTCTAAGATTACGTGATCTAGTTATCTTCTATATAAAACATCCATCAGGGAGGGAAATAAACGGGAAAAATGTTGAGAAGTCTCTTGAATGAATGTTGGGAGCTATTCCATAATTGTATGATGTAGGAAACCATATGAACTATTTGTTTCTTGATGATCAGATACTTGTTCTGGATTAATATATATATATATATATATATATATTCTTCTCTTGAATGAATGTTGGGAGCTATTCCATAATTGTATGATGTTGGAAACCAAATGAACTATCTGCATCTTCATGATCAGATACTTGTTCTGGACTAATATATATACATTTGGACCAGCCTGCCACAATTACTGAAATTGGGTCGTCATTGGAACTTAGGAGAACATTGCGCTCGAGATAGCTCCAGGCCTCCAGCTCTTTTTACTTGGGTTCATAAAATTCCCTATTTCACCTCAATATCTGATTTTGCGGATGATAAATGTGAATAGAACAATATTACTAACTAAATTATGGATAGGTACTTAAGAATTTCATTTCTCTGATAAAGAATTTGATTGTCACAAATGATAAACATGTATACGAAATTAGTTCACAGTTTTACTATACAATTCTTTATTGTGCACGGACACGGACACGATAATGCGGTACACATATAACACATTGACGTAAAAAGTTCTCCATCGAATGCATTTCATCGACATTGCATCAACAATGATGCTTCATAAAATAAAAACAATGAACTCTCTCCAGAAAACACTATGCATCAATTTGGTCAAAACATTGTTAGTCAGCAATACCTCAAAAAATCCTCAAAAGATGCATAGAGGTTTGTAAGAATTATTCTTAATACGTATCTCAACGACAACTTTTACGAATTTATGAAATAAAACCTAACATAATATCATCAATAAAGGCCAAGAGCTTTGATGGTATTCAATAGAAGCAAAATATCATCGAAAAAAGTTTGATGGTCTATAATCTTGAACAGTTCAACGCTCAATCATAAGCCCGGTTGACAATCCTGTAACGAACAAACAGTCGCCCCAAATGTCAAAACACAAATTTGGTACACTGCTAAAACAGATTATTTTCTCCTCTCAGACAATAGAAAAATAATCCAGGTTGTATCACAGACAATAATAATCGAAAGCCTTCCCTTTCAAGATTTAAGGCAGTGAAAAGAGTATTACCACAACTTCCTTTTCAAGTAAATAAGGAACAGTCATGATATGAACCTAAAAAGATGTTGAGAACGGGATTTTAGGCAAGGCAATGTATTCTTCTTGACAGCTTGGACAATACAAACTGCTCCAGAAATATATGTGCACGTTATTATATGCAATAACAAACAGAAAATAGCAATTTCTCATCTCCTTATAATGGGAGAAACAAAGAAATAAAAATCACCGAATTGACCTCAAACAAGACCCCTTTGTTTGAAGACATCAAGCATTGCAGCACCTATCTTTGCAGGCGACTCAACCACAGTAACTCCAGCTTCTCTTAGGGTCTTAATTTTGTCTTGTGCAGTACCTTTACCTCCGGATACGATAGCTGCAAATTTAACCAGGGCAACTCAGTCAATCTGCACAGCCTAAACACAATTCTAATAACAGAAGGCAAATGAACATGACACAAAGTTAAAAGCTCGCTCATGCAATATTTGTAAATCAAGCTGACTTGCAACCTTTCCAACCCAATGCAAATTACAATTGAAATTCGGAGTAAAAATTATCTAGCTCTAGACTTCCAAAAAACTATCCAAACTGAGACTAAACCTTTTTGCTGTTAAATTATCCAAGACATGTAAAAGAAAGTCGATAAGATACTGAACCACAAAAACTGACAACCTTTCATTACAAACACTTCGCTAGAATATAGTCATATTAATTCTTCAAGAGACATCCAAAGAAAGAATCAAAGAAAGGCCTAAAATCTCATTGTCATGTATTCTTTTCTGAATTAATTAAGAATTAGGTAAAGCCACTAATCACAAGCAAGAGCATAAATCCATGGTTGTTTATGGTAAAACAGTACCTCCTGCATGACCCATTCTTCGACCAGGTGGAGCAGTAAGTCCAGCGATAAAAGCAACAATAGGCTTTTCAGTCCCACTTTCCTGTTGAATTGAACAAAAAAGAGCAAAACAATTCCAAGTATTAGCAAATATGGAGTAGCAACGAAAGTATATCAACATTAACTAATCAAAATTCCAAAACCTTCCCAAAAACAAAAGATTGTGTTGAAAGCAATTCTAGAGTAGTATGTCATAATATTCTAAACAAACAATTAGCGAAAGTTACTGCTCTATCTTATCAGTAGAGTGAGGAATCTCTTGTCAAACACTTTAAACTTTGACTTATGATCCCACATTAACGTAGATAATCTGAAAGGAAAAGTAACATAGGACAATAAAGGGTTTAGGACTGTCCTTTCAGGGAAAAGTTACATAGGACTGTAACGTGGATAATCTGAACCGAATACTCCATTTCAACATGTACAGAGTACTAGATTGATTTTCTTCATAATTTTCGTGCTGTCTGATACTTGTCTTTCTATCCTTTGCATTCTTCTCATGCTTTTCTAAATTGAATTTTGAGTAGTTCGCGGGGTAAAGAGCAACTCAAGCAGATCAGAAAAGTTAACATACTGGAATAAGCCACGGCCAACTTGTCTGGATTAGTTTTTGGTTAACAATTCCAGATCCTAAGTACAAAAATGAATTTACAACCTTTCCCCCATCATTTTTTGTATACACTCTTTAAACCCAAATCCACTTTTTCTCAATATACCATTTCGAAATACATCAATCCCCTTTCCTCTCAATCTTCCTCTTTCTACTTAATTACTTCATCGACCTACCACCCATTCATTTCTCTCGCCTTCTAAATGTAAATATAATGATCTACTATAGCACAAATCAAATAATTCCTTTATATCATCATTCACTTAACCATTGTCAAACTTTATATTATTATGACATTACAAACTTCATGATTTGACGCATCACAAGACTCCACTTGAAGTGATGCATGACAATTTAAACATAAAATCAAACAAAATCCATCTTTTAAAAACACCTCTTCCAAAACACTTTATAATTCTTAAACGAAAAGAGAGGAAATCTTCTCACCGCCTTCCTCTAGACATTTTTGAAAAACATTCTGAGCAATGTACCCAAATAAAGCTGATATATCTCTAGGAACCTCAGCAAAAGAAGAAGATTGCTGGTGGAAGATGATGTAAAGAAGTAACAATGAATATGGAGGTGGCATTCTTTCTTGAACCATTGAGTAAGAAATTGACAGAGAACACTACAGGTGGCTGCAATCACAGAAATGATTACCGGTATAAAAGGACATTATATAGCAGACTATGAATCTAAATATTGTTACTGTCTGAAAAATGCTAGGGAACAAAATATCCAGCTTCAGTCAGATTGTGGATCGACCAGTACCGTTTATGAAAAGGTTGATTTAGGCTGGATGGTTAAGTCGTTCGGACTTAACATCGTAAAACCCGAGAAGGAGAAGGTAAAAAAGGCACAGCACCCACATAGAAAGTTGTCACAAAAAAGCCACAAAATTACATAAGAACCCAACATGAACTGTTCCCTAAATTACAAACTGATTGTATTACAAGGCGTTTCACATGGTCTGCGATAAACCTAGGTGTATTAAGATATTTATTAAAGGAGCATGTCATACTGCATGCTAAAGCTAACAAATGACTTTTAATTAGAGAGCGAACAAAATATCCAGCTTCAGTCGGATTGTGGATCGACCAGTACCATTTATGAAAAGGTTGATTTAGGCTGGATGGTTAAGTCGTTCGGACTTAACATCGTAAAACCCGTGAAGGAGAAGGTAAAAAAGGCACAGCACCCACATAGAAAGTCGTCACAAAAAAGCCACAAAATTACAAAAGAACTCAACATGAACTGTTCCCTAAATTACAAACTGATTGTATTACAAGGCGTTTCACATGGTCTGCGATAAACCTAGGTGTATTAAAATATTTATTAAAGGAGCTTGTCATATTGCATGCTAAAGCTAACAAATGACTTTTAATTTAGAGACAACCATCCAGTAAGCACGTGCTGTATTTTTCATGATATCATGCAACGGAGAGGATAGTATTCATCTAACCTTTATAAGTGCTGCAGCATCCTCCTCTGCTGTGCCACCTATCTCACCAATAAGAATGATGCCTAAAAATTGAGATTCAAATAAATTAAGCAATAGTCCACTTTTCCGGTAGTCTCAGTTCCGTGAATAAGGTCAAATAAATTAGGTGAAAGATAAATAAATGTACTTGGGGGAGAAGTGAAATCCAAACATCTGATTGTCAAGCAAAAAGAACAAACAATAGACCTGACCATCCATAAAATAAAGCATAGAAAAGCACTCATATATGGGTCCATGGCTTGAATGACCTTATTCTTTGACTATTACTGCATTCAGATCAGACAAAGCAAAGTTTCCTCCCACCTCTAAAATTGTCAATATCAATAAATGCACACGGCTCAAAAGGTCTTATACAACATAATCCAGATCTTTCACCACTACTACAACAAAAAGGAGTGTCCCTAAAATTTCTTGCCTTTTGTGGTTGTTGCTTTGTGCTTGATTATTATTTCAGTTCCCAAAAACTTCTTCCATTAGAATATAATAATTACACAAGTCAACTGGTAGGTATCTCCTGTGCACATAGGTGCAACATCTTATGGTTTATGGTGAAAAAAAGAAATTCAGTATCAAAAAAAAGGTATTTCACACAAACACTTCAAGAAATTGAGGACATGCATAAGGGCTAGATTTTGTGTATTTCCCAACACCCAGAGAGACACATTCAAGTTTTAATGAATACTTATTTTGTCATACATCAATGTCTGTGCATCTTCTATCCAAGCCAACAGATAAAAAAGAGATCCTGGATTCACTATATACAAGTACGGAAAAAAAAGATTTGAAGTGAATCTAACTGTCCTCCCAATGGCAGCACACAAAATGATTTAGACTCAAATATATTGTCATTTGGGAGGTAGTGAGTGGCAAACAGGATGAAACTAGTTCTAGCAAACTTTACCTTCTGTCTGTGGATCCACAAGAAACTTCTCTATGCAATCAACAAAATTTGTTCCATTGAAAGGATCCCCACCAATTCCCACACATGTCGACTGACCAAGGCCAACGGCAGTTGTTTGGAAAACCTAGAAATTACATTATTGAGTTATCCACAGATTTTCAACAAGTATATTCTGCAATTACCAAAACCATCTACAGAAACCACAAACGTTGTCGATCTATTGATTATCAATCATAAGAGTCCATTTAGAAACTGAATTCAGTTATCCTAATACATAATTTTATCTTGGTGGAAGACTTTGGATACATAATTGAAGCTTCTGATTTTTCCAATGAACAGGGCAAACTTGTGAATGAAGAAAAGGATACGATACTTCTAAAGATCCAAAGACCAAAGGTCCACTATAAATACTCAAACATAGCCTAGATAAACTTGGAGAGCCATCACGTCTTCAACTACACAAATCTATTTTTATCCAGAAGGCTTAGTCACCTTCATAACTTCAGTTAGATGAATATTGTTAATGGTCTTTGAGCATCAATTAACAATGCAGAAGAATTTAAAACTAAATCTGGGCTCCTGATAATGATTCTTTAACATGTTTAGTCAAAACTGATATGCAGTTCGAGGAAAGCAAGACTTAATGAAATCCAGACCTGTTTTTCCATTACAAAGAACACGAGAAAAGAAGTTGATGCCAGACTGCTGGTATAAAACTGGTAGTAATTTGCGAATAAACTTGAGTTCATGGGAAACATGTCTACATGTGGTAAAAGAACGTAGAGTAATGGAATGGTGCTGGGGTGATCTTCGGAAAAGAGTAATGTAAAGGTGGAATAAAATAGTGAGGTTGTTGGTCGGCAATATGGGGCACCATCCAAAACAAAGTCAATGATGTAATGAGAAATACATCAGACCGGGAGTAATTTGTGGAAATTTGAGTTCATGGGGAAACAAGTCTACAATGTGGTAGAAGAACGTAGAGCAATTGAAGGCTGGAGTGATCCTCAGAAAAGAGTAATGAATGATAAAGATGGAAGGATTGTGAGTTTGTAGCAGACATTATGGCGTATCAGCCAAAACAAAGTCCATGTTGCAATGAGAGATACAGATTTCTACATGCTCGAGTCTGTGAATAATAAATGTGGAGAGTAAACAACTCTAACACTTGTTCGACATCATACAATATAGCCATCCAAAATTATAACACGAGGTGACTACTGCCAATATATGCATACACTAACATTTGAATCATGTATTTAAAAATCATGATAAGGAGAAAAGCAGGATATTGGGCTTAAATGATGTTATTTTTTCACATAATTATCCAAATATAGCAGATTTCCAGAATTTATCTGGCCTTTCATGACCAAATTAATGAGATAGCAATTCAACTATTCAGTAGAATGTCTTCAAGGAAAATCCAGCATCACAAGCAGCTCAAAACATAACATGTAGGAACGTTTTTCTAGAAGATAATGGTACCATTTGGCTTCATTTTGTGCAAATGTTTTCACTTTTTAGTCAAATTTTAGTTTGTTTT